>UESW01002859.1:36129-68443 GCA_900491605.1 Calamus simplicifolius
AATACGTATTATAAAATTATAGATATGGACTTGCTTTCGTTTTCTTTTAGTTGAGTGTAGATTGTTCTTTCTTTTATTTTCTCATCGTGGGGGCTATCATGTTGCCAACCTCACGGCAGCATGTATGTAGCTTCACATTGGATAAAAAGATAATAAGAGAGACTGCATGAAGTTTTGTACATGTTGGTATGAGTCAGCATGTTAATTTTATACGCAGATCATTGCCAAGCACATGCAAGAAAAGGTTGGACGACTGTAATATTATATATATTTAGCAAAATGATCGAGAAGATAGATGACTATGATACCATTAATTTAAATCTCTTATTTATTTATGATTTCAAATTGACAAAGACTAACTCAAATTTTTTTTTTGTTTTGTTTATGGTGATGGTAAATGTGGTGGTTTTATGAGTAGGCTAATGCTAGGATGAATGTGTCTTTGATCCAAAGCATAATTAAAAATTTTGTAGCCTATATGGATTGATGAACTTTTACGTCTTTCAAAAAGAGTGTTAGGTTTGGAAGAATGATGCATTAATAAATAGTGCTTTATAAAGGTAATATTTATTCTAAATAGAATTTGATATCTAGAATTTGTATGATAATAATAGTAATAGAAATATGAGCAAAAAAGAAAAATATTAGAAAAAAAACACATGAAACTTGAGGACCAAAAAAATAGCAAAGGAATTTTATTGGCTTTTATTTTTTTTCATCCTTACTAGATGGAGGTTCCCAAGGAAGAAAAAAGGTTTTATAACCCATAATAGGCTTTAAGCATAATTAATACGTAGAATCATAAAAAATTTATATCAAGCATCATAATAAATAAAAATTTAAGAGCACAAGGAATGATGAAATGGAGCTGAATGCCCTAAAATGAGCTTTGAAATGGATAAAATTGAAGCTCAATATCCAAAAAAAAATATAAAAAAGCATCTTAATTAAAGCAAATCACATATACAAATAAACATATGTACGTATGCATAATTAATATGTAGTACTATACATATAATAATTAATATAAAAGTGCATATGTATGCGTGTGCGTAATGCTGCATACCTTCTTACATAATCAATATCATACAAGGGGCCAAAAATAATTATCTAACCATCCATTGGTTGAACTCAAATGGTGCCCCACCTTAACATATCTTGTGCTTCAAGCCTTCATATTTCTCATATATTAGAGAAGGAAATTAACGACTTGATTGATTTGACTCATGATATCAATAAGCTAACGTCTTACCTTTCACTTTTTTCCTTGGTAATCAACATCGGTCTAGTCAAAACTGTTGATTTGATTTTATTTTCATGACATCTTAATCAAAGAGATCATCCTTCCTTTGACTAGCAAAATAAAAAAGAAGAATAATTATCCAAGCCTTTATTTACACGAAATGCCCTAATCATTTCCTAGCTTGTTTTAAAGTGCAATATTATTTGGCAATTGTAAAATGCACAATGCTAGGCATCCCAAGCAGTACCTATCAAACATACATGTTAAAAAATTTAAAATTTAAGAATATTTTTTTATTTTATAAAGACTATTTTAATCATTCAAAGTTTTATATTTTAAAGCATAATATTTTGATGATATCTAACAAATTTATACTTAGGTGGCATTTGATTCATAGTAATATAATATTATCAAGAATGTTATATATGATAATTTTTTATTTAATAATCAGATACTCAGACATAGAAGATTATTGCCTTTGATTAATAATAATAAATATGGTAATGAATTTATCAAAATTTTAAATTTTATTATATATTCTTTTTGTCTTTTTAAGTGGCTTTCTCTTTTTTCTTTTTTTTTTATGAAATGTTTCGATAAAAATTAGGATTCTTTCTGAACTGATTTTAAAAATATTATATTTAAATATTATAAATGTTTAACATATATTATAATTATAGTATATTATACTATTATTATCTCATTATATATATATATTAATATAATATATATAAATATTTGGTAATTTATTATCCAATAATTTAATATACAAGAAAGGTCATAAATATCAATAATTTAATATTTAGATATTTAGATATTATTATAATATATAATAGTATTTAAAATATTAAATATTAAATTATATGTTTAATATTAAATAAAATATAGTATTAAATATTTAAATATTATCTAGTGAAAATTAAATATATAATTTGATTAAGTAGTATAAATATTTATATAAAAGTTAAGAGTGTAATTTAAGATTATTAAACTTTGGTAACTTTAGGTACCCATTTTCAAATAAAAATTGGAACATCAGCATTGTAGTTATCTTAAATTATCGAAAATCAAATATTACCACTCAAATTACTTTGTCTAATTATCAAATATGATAATTTGCATGATAATCTTAAATTATAGTGTGGATTATCGGAATCAAATGATTCCTTAGACTTTGCTTTTGGTAAAGAAAGATTTTATAAGTTTACTAGCGCATTCAATACATGTCAAGTTACGAGATGAAATACATGGCTTTATTGCATTTTAATTTTAACATGGTAGGTCATAGGGAGATTATAATGCTATGGATAAGGAGTAAGTATTTATTTGACCATCTATTCTAACCAACAATAGTTTGCCTACGGCTCACAACAACTTGCTGTTGATTATAACTTTTATAAAATTTTAATGTACGTCTGTGTATATATATATATCAACATCGATGCTAAATTACTAATTAAAAAACATGTTCATAGATCCCAACCAAACCCTTCCTTCTTTTGATGAGCAATCAGTGTTCAATCTTGAAAGGATATCTCAGCAAGCAAACCATCAAATATTGATGTATACATAACTGTTACAATGTGTCAATCTTATCAACCGTACCAAACGATCCACTCATTCATAAATATAGGATGTGTGTCCATCAATAAGGAAATGTTATAGTCATCAAAGTAGCAAATTAACTTATTAAAAGCAGTGCTTTTGTGGTAAATGATGCAAAAATATTTAAAGCAACTAAAGAATCAAAGTTCATTCCATTCTGCTCTTCCTATTAGGACGCCTAGAAGCAATGTTTTAAGAACCAAGCCGCGTCCAGTCCGGATGATCTTTTAAACCTAGATAGGAACAAAAGCCGGTCGACATTTATTAGGAAACTCTTTTCCACGTTAAAAGCATTGACTCAAATTAACGATGGTTCTGATTAAAAGGAATATTTTAGAGGCGTTTGGTAGTAGGTAATTTATTCAGATTATTGATAACTTAAAAGGGTTCTATCAGATAACTAGTTTTGATGCGATAATCTATCTTGCAGTGATAATCTAGATTATCTCTTATGAGGTAATCCAGATTAGCTCAGAAAGGAATGGTTATCTATATTACTAGAGTTATGGTAATATGATAAATTACTTTTTGATAAAATTATTCTTTTTTTTTTTGTTTTGATACTTACATCCTTCTTTACCGATCTCGCTGGAACCTCATGTCGAAGGTCCTGAGCCACACCCTTTTCTGCGGAGTCGACCACTGATATCCATCGCCCAACGGTCCTACGACACGCCGCAAAATTTCTTTCGATTGGTTGGCTTCCAACATCCTCACTAATCACTTAGAATATCATTTATAAATATTTTTTTAACATTATCATTTATAAATATTTTTTAAAATTAAATATATAATAATATATAAATTTTTAATAAATTTAATTTAGAAGTATTTTAAAATTTTAATGTTATATGACTAGCAATCTGTTTGTCATACCTAACATAGTAATCAATATTACTGGTGTTTGTCATACCAAACACAGTAATCAATATTACTGTTGCATTATCTGTAAATATCAAACACAGTAATTAACATTACTGATAACCTATCTTGTAATTAATCTATATTATCCAAACGCAATCTTAAGTTTGAGATCTCAAAATTTCATCGACTACCCCTTGCGTAGGCTCCCTCTTTCACCTTGCTGCTAGCTCCGACCCGACCACTCTTGGGTCGTCTCTGCCTCATCAATGACTGCGACCCTACCTATCAAAACAACTCCTTTGTAATAACCCTCTCCTCTGTGTTTGGTCCCCGATTGAGTGTTTGGTCTTCGATTGAGGTTCCGACTCAATCGGGACCAAACTAGAGAGAAATAATTGAATAGACAACTTTTCGTATTTCCCCCATAATAGACCTTAAGGTAATGTTTGATAGCCCAAAAGCTATCCCTGGATAAATGTACAGGATAGTATTTATCCATGGGATAGCTGAGGGAATAAGCATCTTTTTAAAATTACAAGTCTGCCATCAAGGGATAACTTTAGTTGTTCCTAGGTTCTCTAGGAAATAAGTTCAGAGGATAATCTATGGTTAAACATGGGTTATTCCCTTTGGTTAAACTTTTTCAGACTTATCCCCTCTAGCTATCGTATTTGAAAATAAGAAGGGATATCTAGGAGATACCCTCTCTTATCTTCTATATCAAATACTGCCTAAATAGTTAATCCAACCATTCTAACAACGGTCGGCGTAACGTGGGAGACGTCGGAATAATACAGTAGAGAGACGAGATAACCCTTTTGGCCTTGATCTTTCCTCACATTTATTACTTTGTTTTGATCCCATCACCATAGCTCCTTCTTCTTCTTAGATTTGGGTTACCAATTACGGAAAAGACTTTGTACACCGCCTCCGGTGCAGCAAGTCCTACGTGGGCTGCACCATTCTTTTTTATTGGTCCACATACGCACGATACCCATTAAAAAAATGTTAAGACATCCCAAGAGAAAAACTAACGATACCCTAGTTTTAAGCTTACGACACCGTAGTTATAAAGTCAAGACACCCGTAAAAAAACTCACGACATCCTAGTTTTAAACAGACGACACCCTAGTTTTAAACTTAAGACACCCGTTCAAAAAAGTGTTTGTACATATTCCAAAAAAAAACTGAACGGGTATTAATGCACGTCACGTCAAAATTAAATAGCTATTAAGAAAGCAAAAAAAACCTTATGACACCCTAGTTTTAAAGCCACGACACCGTAGTTATAAAACTAAGACACCCGTTAAGAAAGCTTACGACACCCTAGTTATAAAGCCACGACACCGTAGTTATAAAGCCACGACACCCACTCTTCTATACACAAATTCCAAAAAAAGCTGGTATTAATGCACGTTATGTCAAAATTAAATAGCTATTAAGAAAGCAAAAAAAAAAACCTTACGGCACCCTAGTTTAAAGCCACGACACCGTAGTTATAAAACTAAGACACCCGTTAACAAAACTTACGACACCGTAGTTATAAAGCCACGATACCCACTCGTCTATATATAAATTTCAAAAAAGCTGGTATTAATGCACGTCATGTCAAAATTAAATAGCTATTAAGAAAGCAAAAAAAAAACCTTACGACACCATAGTTTTAAAGCCACGACACCGTAGTTATAAAGTCAAGATAAAAAGCAAAAAAAACTCATGACATCCTAGTTTTAAACTCACGACATCCTAGTTTTAAGCTTAAAACACCGGTTTAGAAAAAGTGTCTGAACACAATGTTGGGGAGATTGTTGAAAGATTATATGCCCCAATCTATCTTATTGATTTTGATGATTACCAAAAGCCATGTGTACATTAAATGATGTAATGAGTTTATTTACATGAGCAATGAATTTATTTAGAACAATGAATGAGAATGTTAAAGTATAACTTTTATCAAATTGAAAGTAACTTCATGTTCAATGTTTAAGCTTTCAATTAGAAATTCAATACTTCATATTTTAATCAATGAGTTTTTGGAACATTTCTTGAATTGATTCCAAATTTCAATTTTATTATATTCAAGTCAAAATAATGATTTAAAATGAATCTGGAACGAATTTAAAGTCAATCAGAAAACTTTCTGATTTTTGATACGTTCCGGAGCCGACTCTTGAGTTTCAGAGTCGACTCCACTCAAAGTACAGAAATGATTGTCTGTCTCGAGTCGACCCATGCAATTTTTCGAGTCGACCCCCAATTTTGTCGAGCCAACTCCATGACTGTGCGAGTCGACTCCGCTCAGACACCAGAGGTGTATTTTTCTGAGCACTTCGCGAGTCGACCCCAACTTTTCATGAGTCGACTCCCGACTGTCAGGAGTCGACACTTTACTTTTGATGAGTCGACCCTATAACTTTCTGAACATTTCTATTTTTGGTATCACGACCTCGAGCCGACTCGCGGAAAGCATGAGTCGATTCCAGCAAATCTGGGCGAAATTTTTCCGAAGGCCAACTCAGCGTCAACGGTAAGATTTTTAATTAATGGCTATTTTCTTTGTTTTAACGGCTATATTTTTGCAGAATCTATAATAGAGAAGCCGTTTTCAAATCAAAAATACACAAATAGAGAGATATTCATTTCAAGAGAAAAGAAAAGAAAAATCGAAAAAACAGAGCTTCATTTGAAAAAATCCGTGATTCAAAATAGAGTGAAAGAAAGAGTGTGAAATCAAAGGAAGCTCCTTCTGTGTTCAAGCTCAACAATCCAAGGAAGCTTCAGAAGAAAATCCAAGAGCTATTCAAGAGCATCTCAAGGGATTTTCAACACTTAAAGAAGAGAGGAAAAGCTCAAATCAACTCCAACTTACATTCCATGAAGAATCCAAGCTGAGGCCCGATTCTACACTTCAAAGGAGTTGAGGAAGAGAAGAAAAGCTCAAAGCCAACCAACTGCAAATCAGGCTTTTCTAAACTTCATTTATATATTTGTTTATCTGCTCATTGAGGAGCTTTGTAACTGAAAAATAATACTTTTATTCCTTGTGTCTAGTTCAATCTGGGGGATTGAACTAGTTAAGGTAGTCTTACCTCGGTACAAGCTTGGTAAAGCTTGGGTTAGGGTTTTTGTGCTGGTGAGCCCTTGAAAACCAGCTGGGTTTGTTGTGATCCCGGAAAAATAATAAGTTTGAGTTGTGAGCTTGTAAAACAACTCTGCTGTAATCTAGGGTGATTATAGTTTGGACCCAAGTGAATCTTGGGAGTGGACGTAGGTGTTGGATACACCGAACCACTATAAAATCTTTGTGTTTGCCGTGCTTCCATTGACTCTTTCTCTATCTCTGTTTTATTCACTGCACTTTATATTTGCATTGCTATTGCCTTCATTCTTATTAAGCAAACATTTTTAAAAAGGCTAATTTTTAAAGAACCCAATTCACCCCCCCCCCTCTTGGGTTGTCATCTGGGCCAACAATTGGTATCAGAGCTAGTGCTCATTAGATTTTGATCACATGATCAAGAGCTAAAGTTCCAAATGGCAACACAAGTTGGATCATTTGCTGAAGGTCATTCTACTAATAGACCTCCACTGTTTAATGGTTCAAATTATTCATATTGGAAAGCTAGAATGAAGGATATTCATTCAAGCTTCTGATTATGAGCTATGGGGTGTTATAATCAATGGACCTAGTACACCCACACATGTTATTGATGGCACTATTGTTCCTAAGCCCGAAAGGGACTGGAATGATAATGATAGGAAAATGGCACAGCTTAACGCTAAAGCCATGAATGTCTTATATTGCTCCTTAGATGCTAATGAGTTTAATAGAATCTCCATGTAATTCCACAAAGGAGATTTGGGATAGACTAGAGGTTACCCATGAGGGTACCAATCAAGTAAAAGAATCTAAAATTATTCTTGTTCATAAATATGAATTATTTAGCATGGAACAATCTGAAACCATTGCATGCATGTACACTAGATTTACAGATATTGTTAATGGTTTGAAAAGTCTTGGTAAGACATATACTAACTCTGAACTTGTTCGAAAAATTCTTAGTCATTACCAAGATCATGGGAAGCAAAAATGACAGCAATCCAAGAAGCTAAGGACCTCAACACTTTACCCTTAGAGGAGCTTCTAGGATCTCTTATGACCCATGAGCTGACTATGAGGCAGCATGTAGAGGAGGACACAAAGAAAAAGAAAGTAATTGCCCTCAAAGCTGCAAAAGAAGAAGAGAGCAGCAGTGATGATGATGATGATAATGATGAAGAGACTGCTCTCTTAGCAAAGAAATTTAAAAGATTCATGAGGAGAAAGAAACCCTTCCACAAGAAAAAATTTGGAGCTAAGTGGGAAGGAGAAAAGGATAAAAACAAGGACAAGGACAAGGAAAAAGAGAAAGACCCCTTGACTTGCTATGAGTGTAATAAACCGGGGCACTTTAGGAATGAATGTCCAAAATTGAAGAAAGCCTACAAAAAGAAAAAGAAGGCTTATGTGGCGACATGGAGTGACAGCGAGGAATCTTCTTCCGAAGAAGAAGAACAAAAGGAAGTCGCAAACGTATGTTTCATGGCGGACGATAATGATGAGGTAAGTTCTGACAACCCTTGCGATGAATTTGCTTTTGATGAACTTTTTGATGCTTTTAATGAACTTGTTGGGGATTTCAAGGTTTTGAAAAAGAAATACAAGATTTTGAAAAATGAAAACTTAACTTTCAATCAAGAAAAGGAAAATCTTAATAATGAAGTTAAGAAACTGAAATCTGAAAATGAAATTTTAATAAAAGAAAAAGAATCAATCTCTAATGAAAATGATAAACTAAGAAAGAGGTTGAAAAACATAAGAACATAGTTGATAAGTTTACATTAAGCTCAACTAAACTAGACATGTTATTAAATAGTCAAAAAGCTTTTTGACAAAGCCGGATTAGGTATAACACTTTAAGAAAAAAAAATCACTTAAAAATATTTTTGTGCGTGCTGGCCAAAGTAATTTTACATGCTTTAAATGTAATCAAAAAGGACATAAATCTTATGAATGTAAAATTCTAAAACCTAATAAAAACTGAATATTAAAGGAAAGAAAATATGGGTTCCGAAAGGAACAATAATTATTGCTACTAACCATGAAGGACCCAAGAAAGCTTGGGTACCTAAACATAAAGTCTGATTTCATTGCAGGAATGTCTTGTAGCCAAGAGATCAAAGAGAAAGTGGTATCTTGATAGTGGCTGCTCAAGACATATGACGGGTGACAAAGAAGAATTCATCACCCTTGAAGAAAAGAAAGGAGGAGTTGTTACATTTGGCGACAATGGCAAAGGCCAAATCTTGGGGTTTGGTAACATTCAAATAACTCCCTCCACATATATTAAGAATGTACTTTTGTTGATGGTTTAAAGCATAACTTAATTAGTATAAGTCAATTATGTGACAAAGGTTTTAAAGTATCTTTTGAATCTTCTTTATGCACTGTAGCTAATCCCATTGATAATAGCATTGTTTTTATTGGAAATAGAAATGGCAATGTATACATGATTGATTTAGACAAATTGTCTACTAATAATCATTGCTTAGTTGCTAATAATGCTAATATGAATGAGATTGGTTGGTTGTGGCATCGAAGATTAGGTCACGCAAGCACACCTGATTTCAAAACTAATAAGAATGGATTTAGTAAAAGGTTTACCTAAATTAGATTTTGAAAATAACAAAATATGTGATGCATGTCAGTTTGAAAACAAACGAGAAGTTCTTTCAAATCTAAAAATATTGTTTCAACTTCTAGGCCATTAGAGCTACTTCACATGGACCTTTTTGGACCAACTAGAACCACAAGTCTAGGAGGAAAGAAATATGGTCTTGTGATAGTAGATGATTACTCTAGATTCACTTGGGTAATGTTTTTAGCTCACAAAGATGAGACTTTCTCGATATTCATGAAATTCTTCAAGAAAGTAACAAATGAGAAAAACACTACCATAGTGTCTCTAAGAAGTGATCATGGAACTGAATTTGAAAATCACTTATTTGAAAGTTTTTGCAATGAAAATGGTATTAATCATAACTTTTCTGCACCTAGGACCCCACAACAAAATGGAGTAGTTGAAAGAAAAATAGGACTCTAGAAGACATGGCCCGTACCATGCTATGTGAAAGTAAACTCCCGAAATACTTTTGGGCGGAAGCTATTAACACAGCATGTTACATCTTAAATAGAGCCTTAATCAGACCTATTTTAAAAAAAACACCTTATGAATTATGGCATGATAGAAAACCCAACATTAAATATTTTCATGCATTTGGTTGTAAATGTTTTGTTCACAACAATGGTAAAAATAATTTAGGCAAATTTGATGCTAAATCTGATGAAGGAATATTCTTAGGATACTCAATAACTAGTAAAGCATATAGAGTATTTAACAAGAAAACTTTAGTTGTTGAAGAATCATTCATGTAGTTTTTGATGAATCTTTAGCAACTCGTTCCGAAAAATTTGATGATGAAGAAGATACAAACATAATTGAGAAAGATCTTGAAAAATTGAATATTGATGTATCTTTAGATCAAGAGCAAGACGCTAAAGATAATGATTCACCTAAGGATGATGATACTAACACTAATCATAATAATGTAGATCTACCTAGGGATTGGAGATATGCTTATAGTCACCCTAAGGAATTGATTATAGGTGATCCATCTCAAGGAATAAGAACTAGATCATCTATGAGAAACATTAGTAATCATCTTGCATTTGTATCACAAATTGAACCTAAAACTATTGAAGAAGCTGAAAAAGATAATAATTGGATGTTAGCAATGCAAGAAGAATTAAATCAATTCACTAGAAATAATGTATGACTTTAGTTGAAAGACCTAAAAATCATTCTGTTATAGGATCAAAATGGATATTTAGAAATAAACTAGATGAAAATGGCATAGTAATTAGAAACAAAGCTAGATTAGTTGCAAAAGGATATAATCAAGAAGAAGGTATTGATTTTGATGAAACCTTTGCACCAGTAGCTAGATTAGAAGCCATTAGACTATTACTTGCATTTGCATATGAATTTTAACTTATTTCAAATGGATGTAAAAAGTGCTTTTCTAAATGGATTTATAAATGAAGAAGTATATGTAGAACAACCACCAGGTTTTGAAGATCATGAATTTTCAAATCACGTTTTTAAATTGCACAAAGCTTTATATGGTTTGAAACAAGCACCTAGAGCTTGGTATGATAGATTAAGTAAATTTTAATTAAAAATGATTTTATAAGAGGAAATGTTGATAAAACTTTGTTTTTGAAAAGAAAAGGTAAGGATTTATTAGTAGTTCAAATATATGTTGATGATATCATTTTTGGTGCTACTAACAATATTCTATGTCAAGAGTTTGCCAAGTTGATGCAGGGCGAATTTGAAATGAGCATGATGGAGAACTCAACTTCTTCCTTGGACTCCAAATCAAACAAAGCAAAGAGGGAATCTTTATCAACCAAACAAAGTACACAAGAGAAATTTTAAAGAAGTTTGGTATGGAATCAATAAAACCCCTCGGAACACCAATGAGTCCTTCATGCAAGCTGGACAAAGATGAAGAAGGTAAGAAGGTTGATCAAAAATATTATCGAGGTATAATCGGATCCCTACTTTACTTAACTGCAAGTAGACCAGATATAATGTTTGCTGTTTGCTTATGTGCTAGATTTCAGTCTGAACCTAAAGAATCACACTTAATTGCTGTTAAAAGAATACTAAGATACTTAAGTGGAACTAAAAATGTAGGTTTATGGTATTCTAGAGACTCAACATTAAATCTGATTGCATACACTGATTCTGATTATGCTGGATGTAAGTTAGATAGAAAAAGCACAAGTGGTGCATGCCAATTCTTAGGAAGTAACTTAATCTCATGGTTTAGCAAAAAGCAAAATTCAGTTGCATTATCAACTACTGAAGCTGAATATGTAGCAGCTGAAGTTGCTGTGCTCAAATCCTATGGATTAAGCGACAACTTGAAGACTATGGTATCACACTTGATAAAACACCTATAAGATGTGATAACACAAGTGCAATTAATCTAACCAAAAATCCAATTCAACATTCTAGAACTAAACACATAGAAATTAGATATCATTTTATAAGAGAACATGTTGCAAATAATAAAATTTGTCTTGACTATGTTAACACCGAAGAACAATTAGCAGATATATTTACAAAACCCTTAAGTGAAGAAAGATTCTGTTATCTTAGAGGAGAGTTAGGGATTTGTGATCCATTAGAATGAATTTGAAACCCCTAAGGAAAGTTTATCTAAAATTCTTTCAAATCCTTGATCTTTAAGGAAATCTTATCTAGAATTCACATCTAATTGATCTATTCAAATCCAATGATTATTTTATCAATTTTTATGATCAATTTCGGACTCATTTCAGAAATTTCATGTTTTTGCACTGAAATGGTCTCGGAGCCGACTCGGTGAGTATCGGAGTCGACTCCAGGTTTCTACTGAAACTCTTGAGTCGACCCCTTCTCGGCGCGAGTCGACTCCACTTCGGGATGGTTTTCTGTGACTGTCCGGAGTCGACCCCTCGCTTTGCGGGAGCCGACTCGAAGTGGTCCCAGGTCGATTTATCTAGGGCAGAGTCGACTCGCCGTTCATTTCAATCATCTCGAATCGTCAAAATACTCTCTCCAAAACACTTCCAGACCTTCCAAATTCCCTAGAATCCCTGATTAACCCTTCCAATCGATCAATGGCCCCTAAAACTCGAGGTTCTAACCTTTGTGGCCGGTGTTAAGAGGAAGAGAACTGTGCGGAAGACCGTAAGGCGTCCGGTTCGTGAGCCATCACCTAGCTCGGATTCAACATCATCTTCCTCAACTCCAAATGCTTCTCCATCTGCAGCTCCTTCTCAGGTAGATAGACTCGCTGATAGAATCATTACTACGGGGAGAAAAGTAGATTTTGAATTGTTTGAGGCTGAGGGATTTCTTTTGGGAAGACAGTTGATAGAGATGGGTTGGGAAAAGATCTGCTCCTTAGATTGCCCTACTTATCCTGCCCTTGTCAAGGAATTTTATAAGAATCTATCTAGAGGAGATAATGGTCTTATAAGCATTGTTAGAGGAAACCAAATTCTGTGACTGTAGAGCTGCTTTCAAGATTGTTGGATCTACCCATGTCAGGAACTTCCACATTTTCTTCGGATGACAGAAGCCCAGCTCTGTCTAGGCTACTTAACCGGGAGGTTGTCGGTTTTGAGGAAGTTTTTGCCAATCAGTTATCCTTAGAACTGAGATTGCTCCACAACATCTGTAGTAGAATCCTTTTCCCCAAAATTGGGAGATTCGATTATGTGTCAAAAGGGATATTTTTGTGATGGATGCAATTGTAACGGGCAAACCCATTAACCTTCCTAGTATGATTTTATGGTATATTGCCGACTGTGGAGGAAAGAGAAAATCAAGCTTGCCCTATGGCATGATCCTCACTAAAATTTTCCAGAGCCAAGGGATTGTCATTTCTGATAGTGAGCCTATGAGGAACTTGAGACACACAGATTTTTACAGCTTGGCCACTATACATAGGATGGGATTTGTTAAGAAGAACAAAATGGGAAAGGAAAGGTTTGATAGAGGAAAGAGCAGCGGATGCTGAGGCATCGGGACCATCGGTTAGACACTCTTCGCCTGCACCTCCGAGCCCTCCTATTTCTGCTCCTGCTCCTACCTCTGCTCCATTGTTTGATCAAGCTTCATCTTCATCAGTTGGCTTCACTGAACTTCAATTAAGGCAACTCAAAGGCCTTCTTGATGATCAGTCTGAAAAATTAAAATCAGAGTTTGAAAACAAGTTTATGAATCTCAAGGAAACTCTATACTCTTTGGATGACCGAATCACCAAAATAGAATCTACTCTCAGCACTTCTTCAGAATCTTTAAGTGGAGATCTTAAGAAAATATTTGAAGAACTTAAAGATGTCTGCGGAGATGGTGAAACTTATGCTAAATGCAACGCTGAGCTACAAGATAAAATTTTGACTGCTTGCACCTTTGTGGATGAGAGACTAAAGGACTATGTAAAGATACAGACTGATGGAATGAAAAACATAATTGATCATTTGACTAGGATTGTTAGGACTCACTTTTAATGTATTAATGCTCAGTCCTTGCAATGTATTGAAGTTAATGTTATGTTTTACATTTTGGTATCAATGTATTAGACACTTGATGTATTAG
Organism: Calamus simplicifolius; assembly: GCA_900491605.1. Taxonomy (NCBI): domain Eukaryota; kingdom Viridiplantae; phylum Streptophyta; class Magnoliopsida; order Arecales; family Arecaceae; genus Calamus; species Calamus simplicifolius. The sequence continues at coordinate 50,101 of UESW01002859.1, forward strand.
ACACTTTGATGTATTAGACACTTTGATGTAATGAATTATCTTTTTGAATACTCAATGTATTTCTTCCTATTATCAATGAATGAATGATTTTGTTAAATCAAATCTTGAATTAATAAATGATAATGTTTATTGCTTCTCTACCTTTTTGTTGATAACAAAAAAGGGGGAGAGTTTTATAGTTTTATAACTGTATATGCATATGGGAGAAATTGATTAATCAATTATATTAAAATGATTGAATGAATGAGATGGGATATTTATTTAAGTTTCATAGGGGAGCTACCTCATTCAGGGGGAGCCTAAGCCTAACTATGAAATCAAAATAAATTCACGAATCAATCATGCATAAACTAAATTTTTTGTCATCATCAAAAAGGGGGAGATTGTTGGGGAGATTGTTGAAATTATATGCCCCAATCTATCTTATTGATTTTGATGATTACCAAAAGCCATGTGTACATTAAATGATGTAATGAGTTTATTTACATGAGCAATGAATTTATTTAGAACAATGAATGAGAATGTTAAAGTATAACTTTTATCAAATTGAAAGTAACTTCATGTTCAATGTTTAAGCTTTCAATTAGAAATTCAATACTTCATATTTAATCAATGAGTTTTTGGAACATTTCTTGAATTGATTCCAAATGTCAATTTTATTATATTCAAGTCAAAATAATGATTTAAAATGAATCTGGAATGAATTTAAAGTCAATCAGAAAACTTTCTGATTTTTGATACGTTCCGGAGCCGACTCTTGAGTTTCAGAGTCGACTACTCAAGTACAGAAATGACTGTCTGTCTCGAGTCGACCCATGCAATTTCTTGAGTCGACCCCCGATTCTGTCGAGCCGACTCCATGACTGTGCGAGTCGACTCCGCTCAGACACCAGAGGTGTTTTTCTGAGCACTTCGCGAGTCGACCCCCAACTTTTCATGAGTCGACCCCCGACTGTCAGGAGTCGACACTTTACTTTTGATGAGTCGACCCTATAACTTTCTGAACATTTCTATTTTTGGTATCACGACCTCGAGCCGACTCGCGGAAAGCATGAGTCGACTCCAGCAAATCTGGGCGAAATTTTTCCGAATGCCAACTCAGCGTCAACGGTAAGATTTTTAATTAACGGCTATTTTTCTTTGTTTCTAACGGCTATATTTTTGCAGAATCTATAAATAGAGAAGCCGTTTTCAAATCAAAAATACACAAATAGAGAGATATTCATTTCAAGAGAAAAGAAAAGAAAAATCGAAAAAAAGAGCTTCATTTGAAAAAATCGTGATTCAAAATAGAGTGAAAGAAAGAGTGTGAAATCAAAGGAAGCTCCTTCTGTGTTCAAGCTCAACAATCCAAGGAAGCTTCAGAAGAAAATCCAAGAGCTATTCAAGAGCATTTCAAGGGATTTTCAACACTCAAAGAAAAGAGGAAAAGCTCAAATCAACTCCAACTTACATTCCGTGAAGAATCCAAGCTGAGGCCCGATTCTACACTTCAAAGGAGTTGAGGAAGAGAAGAAAAGCTCAAAGCCAACCAACTGCAAATCAGGCTTTTCTAAACTTCATTTATATATTTGTTTATCTGCTCATTGAGGAGCTTTGTAACTGAAAAACAATACTTTTATTCCTTGTGTCTAGTTCAATCTGGGGGATTGAACTAGTTGAGGTAGTCTTACCTCGGTACAAGCTTGGTAAAGCTTGGGTTAGGGTTTTTGTGCTGGTGAGCCCTTGAAAACCAGCTGGGTTCGTTGTGATCCCGGAAAACAATAAGTTTGAGTTGTGAGCTTGTAAAACAACTCTGCTGTAATCTAGGGTGATTATAGTGTGGACCCAAGTGAATCTTGGGAGTGGACGTAGGTGTTGGATACACCGAACCACTATAAAATCTTTGTGTTTGCCGTGCTTCCATTGACTCTTTCTCTATCTCTATTTTATTCACTGCACTTTATATTTGCATTGCTATTGCCTTCATTCTTATTAAGCAAACATTTTTAAAAAGGCTAATTTTTAAAGAACCCAATTCACCCCCCCCCTCTTGGGTTGTCATCTGGGCCAACACACAACTTCCAAAAAAAGCTGAACGGGTATTAATGCACTTCAGATGGCTTTTTTTTTGGAAGTTGTATACTTGTACCTTTTCTGAACGGGTGTCTTAAGCTTAAAACTAGGGTGTCGTGAGTTTAAAACTAGGATGTCGTGAGTTTTTTTATGGATGTCTTGACTTTATAACTACGGTGTCGTAAGCTTAAAACTAGGGTGTCGTTAGTTTTTCTCTTGGGATGTCTTAACATTTTTTAATGAGTGTTGTGCGTATGTGGACCAATAAAAAAGAACGGTGCAACCTACGTAGGCCTTGCTGCACCGAGGACGATGTACAAAGATTTTTCCCACCAATTACTAACGTCCACCGGCCATTCTTTTCACCTACGTACGTCAGAGCCTCCATTAGCCCCTAGCTGTCATAGCTCTACAGTAACCACTCGCTAACACCAAAGAAAGAAGATGCTAAACCGAATATTAGCTCTCTCTCTCTCACACGCACATTTCTATGGTCGCCCTATTAATCAGCAGGACTTAAGCTAGGCCATTGACAAGAAAGGGCCTAGGCCCTCAATCTCTCAATTTTCCCCACCTTCTTAATTCCCAATTTAAATTAACAAATTAAGCTTGACTTTATTTTTTTATTTTTAAATTTTTTTTTGATACAGACGGATGATTGCACCACTTTAGGATGGGTCATACCCAATATATCCGAGTATAATATCTGAAAAAGGATCGGAGGGAAGGGTCGCCCTGTTTTCAACTCCAAATACCAGAATAAGAGGCCACCCTGACAGCAATCCAGTCAGCTACTGCATTGGCTTCACGGTAGACATAACGAATTTGAATGTTAGAAGCTTCCAAAACCATATAGCGGATGTCGCACAGTAAGGAATAGTCGGCATGTGAGAGCTGGGCTCCTACCGGATCCAGCGAATGACAGTGATGGAATCACCTTCAATGATAAGACTGTGGGCACCCAGGATCCGAGCAACATAGGAGATACCTGTCCATGCCGCATATAGTTCGGCCAGAGGCACCGTGACTTCAAGTAAACCTAACCTCCATGCCGCCAATATCATACCATCTGCATCGCGAATAACAAAAGCCAATTCGGCAAATCTGCCTTGGACACTCCCATCAAAGTTTATTTTGACAAACCCTAGAGGGGGGCCCATGAAATATAAACCGTACGCCGGTTCGTTGCCGCAGCGGCAGGGGAGACCCAGTGGCTAGGGTTCGCAGAATCAAGAAACCCGTGATGGAAAATATACTCAGTATAAAGGGAGACGGCTGCCCTAAAAACCCTACCAAGGGAAAGCCTCACGTTTGAGAACAGAATCCGATTCCGGAATAACCAGATCTGATAAGCTATGTAACCCACAATGGATCCCGCTGTGGATACCCCTTCCCTTACCTTGTTTCAACAGTCTCAAAAAAGAGCTTCGGTGGAAACCAAAATCATACACCCAGTAGAATATAGCATGATCTGTCATTTCCGCCTAATACCACACACAGGGTACGTAGGCAGAATATTCATCCCTCTTCCGGACAGAAGTGAGCAGGTAGGAAGAATATCCCGAGCCAACTTTCAGATAAAAAGTCTCACTCTAGGGTGAACAACAGATGCCAAATCCAATCCAAATCCATCATTCCTGAGGGTATGGACTGTAAATAGACAGGAGGTCCCTCATGGGAGCACAAGACAAGCAAGATCTCCTTCACACCCTGGTATCAGTAATAGCACCGGAAGGAGAGGAATAGAGAGAATACGCCGGCAGAGCTCGTTCCCGATAGAACTGGACAACCGAGAGGACGACCAACCAGAACGATCTAGGGAAATAAAATCACTGACTCGCATACCATTAGGAATGTCAGAACACACAAAAGTCAGCCAGCAAGATAAGGGAAAGTCAGCAATCCACGTATCCTGAGTTGCATCCACCAATATTCCATCACCAATCATCCATGGTACTGTACAGGATTGTCAGAGTATAACGATAGACCGCTTTCAGAAAAAGGAATGCCCCCGATTAGACTGAGAAGAAGTGGACGGATCCAGCTATCATACTTGGCACGCATGAAGGAACTCCACAGACAATGCAGATCGAACAAGAACCGATAGGCATGCCTAGCAGTCAATGCCTCTCTTCTGATAGACAGCGATTGGATCCCAAGCCCACCCTCGACCGTTGGCAATTAGACGGTGTCCCAAGCCACAAGATGAACACCGTGGCCCTCCTGCATCGATGCCCAGAGGAAGTTCCAAAATATCTCCCAATCTTCCGCAAATAGGCCAGGGGAATAGCAATATTAGACAAGAGATAGCTAGGCATAGAAGATAACACAGAGCGGATAAGAGTAATCCATGCCATCATAGAAAGCCCAGAAACCTACCAACCATCCAGCCGATCATGGATCCGCCTTACAAGAAAGCTGAAATATGAACACCGTGGCCGTCTCCCTGTGATTAGAATCCTCAGATAGGACATCCGATTGGACTGAGCAGGAATGCCCATAATACGAGAAATAGAACTCTTCAAGTAGGGGACGTCCTCGGGCTGAAGCATATTAAAGATTTGCTAAGATAACTCTGACTCGATGCACGACAATAGGAGTGAAGAATGGCCGCAAAGGTGGTGGCATTACAGATAGAAGCCTTCCCCAGAAGGAGACAGTCATCAGTGAAAAGTAAGTGGGACAACGAAGGGCCAAGGGGGCTTGCAGAATATGGACGAGAGCCGAAGTCCGCAGAGCCACAGAAAGATCCCGGGATAAAGCATCAGCAGAGAGGATGAACAAAAATGAAGAAAGAGGATATCCCTGTCTCAGACCAACCTCCGAGTGAAAGAACTCCGTCTGACCCCCATTAATAAGGAGAGAGAAAGACGGCCTCTGGATATACTCATCACCCAATCAGCAAAAAGCTAATGGAAGCCAAACTCATGAAGCGTTTGGCGCAAAAATCTCACCTCAGTCTGTTATAAGCTCTCTCCATATCGAGCTTAATAATCATGAGGCACTGACTTCTAGAAGCTCTTTGGAGATTATGCATAAATTTCTAAGCCAACAGGGCAATGTCCATGATACTGTGCCCCCTAAGAAAAGCACCATGCTTCTGAGAGATGAGACGAAGGATCACGAAAACCACCTGGGCTACCAAAAGCCGAGCACAAAGCTTGACTTTATTTGGCCACATAAAAACGTACCCTTGTTTCAGTCGACCATTAGGGGAGGGGATCTTCTTCTCCCTCGTATCTCTCTTTAGTCTTCATCTCATCTCATTCGGTTGAGAGTGGCCGCCCGTCGATTGAGATGGATCACAACTAAAGAAGAAAAAAGATTTGAGGGAGAGGGGTGGGGGACCTCATCGATCTCACGAGGGATCTTCATTTTAATTTAGCTTCGCTAGGGGCTAAATACGTACAACGGTTGAACGCAATGCAGGTCCCAGCCTCGATCGTCATCCTTGTGAACTTTTAGCCACTTTTTTCATCCGGTCTCTATTTCAGTCCCGGAGGATGGCCGGCCCACAAGGTTTTATTCTCCATTCCAGCATCTCCAAGTGCTCATTTCCCATCCCATCGACGACACGTTATAATAGCTTCCTATCCAAACTGCGGTCGTTTTGTCTCCCAGACCATATTTCTGCCACTCATATCATCCAACCATTTTACATTCGAATGGATCGATGCTTGTGCTTCCAAGAGGGAGGAGGAGGTCTAAGTTGTCAATTTGCACACAATTAATTAAAGCAATATTGCAGGAGGGAACCAGATCGAGCCTGGGGAATCCACTGCTCGATCGTCGTCGCAGAGATGGTTGGCAATAATAATGCTCTCATTATTATTGGCACAAAGTAGACCACCGGCTCCACAAGATGCCTTCCCTGACAGTAGATTTCCGAGCCCGTTAATTGTTGAGTCCTTGATGATGATGGCCTTCCTGCTTGCTTAAAAGGTGGCTCTAATGAAGTGGATTGAAGGCACGCTTCTATAATTTCTTGAGATCCGGTTTAGAAATTAATAATCCAAGTCTATATATCTAATGATGGCCAATCTGCCGACCATGGAATTAAATAATCGACACTCAATAATCACCATTTTGACCATGGAAAGAAGTGGCTGCGTTGCGTACGTTTATCAAATCCGCACTTCCATTCGTTTCACCCGAGCTTGCTACTACTACTGTTCCTGTCATAACTTTTTGAGCAATGAGCTAGGCAATGTAAATCTAAATTTGAAAAACTCAATCTCAATTAATGCAGTTGTAGTCTAGTAATTCTTTTGATAACTCCAAAGATAACAGCCTCGTTAATTAATTGGCATCCATCATGCTTCCAGATTTAATTTGAGCTATCATTTTGTTCAAGTCTACATGTTGTCACATATTTTATTATTATTTATAAGCTATTGCTAATTAACGCTACCAAATTAAGCTACCATGGTGAGATTAACATCCATTTAATAATTATTTCTCTTACATATCTGCTGTTAGAAGTGAAAAACCACCTCGGAACCACCAGTAGCCGAGCTTGTGGTTGCCAACGCTGGCAGTGACTCCAAGCCATGCCACTTATGTCTTGTCATTAGGCCCCACTGCTCCAGATTCTATGCAATATTGCTCGCATGGTCTCCTGGATGGACGACTGCCGACTTCCAGGATAAAAGATGATGCCAAGCAAATGGTTGACTAGAGTCTAAAAGGCCTATCTTATCACCACACAAATCAGAGCTAAGGATATCATGTACGGAGATTCACGAGGGGACAAAAAAAAAAAAAAAAAAAAAAGAAAAGAAGAGAGAGATTAAAAAGGGTTCAACCCCATCCGGACCGTGGAAAGGTGAAATGTATCCTGAACATTAGTGCTTGCAATGATTATATTAGGTTCACGCGTGCTTGCCGCATTTGGCACGCGTTCTGAATTCTGAAGCTTTGGATGGTATTTGTTACGGCAAGACGGCTGTTGGTGGATGCTGGAGAGAATCCGTTGGTGCTTATCTGCATCAACTTAGCCTCCTCCACACGTGTCATACTTTATTTATTTTTTATATATACATATACATAAAAATGCATACATATATAGATATAATAATAATAATATATATATATTTTTCCTCTTTTGCTTCGTAGGTTTTTTAAATATTGTAAGATCTAATTTTAGGGAGCGTCTTAACAAGTTATCATTCTTAAAGGTCATCATTGCTAATTTTTATTACAACAAGTACAGGGATCAATCAAAAAATAACTAAATTTTTTTTTAAAAGTATATAAAAATATATAATAATTTAATCATATTGATTTATATTTATTTTAATAAAAATAAAAATAATTTTAAAGATAATATCTGTTGCCGCCGGGATCTGTCCTTCGACTCGAGTGCGATCGGTCTCCTGATCAGACTTCCTCCTGGGCGGACATGCACAGAAGTCATCATGCGAGAGGCGTTGGAGATGGCCCTCCGCGGAAGACCCTCCGATGCTCAAGTCAGTGGGGATCGATGATCAACAGAAATGAGGAGAAGGATCTCTCTGGGGAGTCCCTCCAGGGGCGGCCAATCGGGAGCTCGTGGGGAGCACCGACGGTGGAGAAGGAGAAGAATGAACAGTGAAAGAGAGAGAGTGAGCGTGAGAGTGAGCCAGGAGCTGTATACCGGGGCTTGTGCGCGCGTACCTGAGAGAATCTGGGAGTGTCACATTTATAGGCAATCACCTGAATCTTGAGCGCCTTCTGGAAGGTTCGAAGGTTGTTGGGATACGGAGATGATTTGAATCGAGCTGTTGTGAAGCCGGTGGATCCGTATCTTGTCCGTTGAAGGATCAACGGCTGGGAGAGCTCTTTGATGGCCTGAGATCCGATGACTGCATAGGTCCTAGGCCGTTATTGTAGATCCTAGACCACTCCTTGATATGATTCCTTGTTTGAGATTCTGTTACACTATACCTGGGCTCTCCCGCGTTAGGTTCAGCGGAGGTGCATGTCGAGACATGTATCGCTCGGGGTTGCTTGGGGGAGCCGAGCTATGGATTGTTCGAGTAAACCGAGCTATGGGTTGCTCAGGGGAGCCGAGCTATGGATTGCTCGAGTAAACCGAGCTATGGATTGCTCGGGGAAGCCGAGCTATAAATGGCTAGGGAAGGCAGAGAGCCGAGCTATGGGTTGCTCGAGGAAGCTGAGCTATGGGTAGCTCGGAGGGAGCCGAGCTATGGGTAGCTTGGGGGGGAACCAAGCTATGGATTGCTCGGGGGAGCCGAGCTATGGGTAGCTCGGGGGGAACCGAGCTATGGATTGCCCGAGAAAACCGAATTATGGGTAGCTCGGGGGAAACCGAGCTATGGGTTACTCGACCCACTGGACCATACTAGTTAGCTCGTTTTTTATGGGCATAGTGTAGCGGGCGGAGGGATAGGGCTGATCTTAGCCCCTTCGCATGGTTATCAATGCAATGACGATTTTACCCCTCAACAATAACTAAATATCACAATGATTCCTTTGTGAAATCATAGATTCTTTTACATTCATGAAATTATATATACATATTTAAGATTTGTATCCTTTGTGTTTATGAAAACATATGAGATTATATTGGTATTAGGCTTGATATCATATCAAGCTTTATATTATATGAAGATATGCCTATAACAGGGTTATCTTCATATCTGATTTATAGATCTCGAGTTAAATTCTAATAGTTTTCGGTATGCAAAATAATAATAATAATAAAATAACATTAGCCACCTCTCTCAAGTCAGGGTACAAAAAAAAAAAGCTTCATGTTTTAAGCTAAGAAAAAATTATCCTGTGCATATGATGCAAAAGTGCATGCATTACACATGCTAATTAATTATGTATAAATAAATTACACATATGATGCATAAAAGAATAAAATTATTTTTGATGATATACATAACTATATATATATATATATATATGCGCGTAGTCCATCATCGCGTGCTCCACATTGGATGCATAAAGGCCCATTCCCAAACTAAAATCAATGACTGTTGCACGTGCTCTGCAACACAAATTATTATTTTTACAGCCATTCAATCGTTAGAAGATGATCTATTCCATAATGGAGAATCAGGCTTGTTGCCGGACCATCTGCATGCATCCCACCGAAGGATGAAGAATATTTATCGTTTGAATTAGGAACATTATTTACCACTAAAATTGGAAAATGGTATATGCGGATGAAACAGCCAAATCAAGCTTAACGTTCGAACGTTGTGTGGTTTGGATTTCATGAAATGGATAGCGCGAGAGCAGTTTACGCTCGAGAATCTCGAATGCCAAGTTAAGAATTGGCAATGAGATCGCATCGACACTAATTAAAAAAAAAAAAAAAAAAATTAGTGGCGATTTCCGAGGCGATTTCCGAGGCGATTTTCGTGTCTTCTTCCGTGTAGCTGCGGTGCTTGGAAGCTAATAGCTGTGGCGTATTGGAAGCTATAGCTGTGGCATCTCTGTCTTTCTGTGGGAGCTTCTACATGGTTTTTGACGCGCCCGATTTTTAAAGCATCCTTCGTGAAGTTCTTAGCTGCTTTAAGATTAGTGCTGTCGGCGTTCCCTTGCAACGATCTCCGGTGAACGGAGTTTCTCCCGGTCATCTGATCCGGTGGGAAGATGGTTGGCTCTGGTTCCTCGGTTCCTCCGAAGCCGGATGCTGGAACGGAAGGTCGGAAGGCGTGGAGTAGGGCTCAGCCGTCGGCTTTCGTGTGGGTATCTTCGTCTCCCTCTCCGGCGGAGGTGGCGGAGCTGGAGAAGCTTTTTCCTGAAGTTGTCCAAGTTCCCAACGCGGCGTTGGAGGCGGGGACTGCTGAATGGAATCATTCTGCTATCGTTGCTCGGAGTTTTCAGCGTTGGATCCCCCCGGAAGCGGTGATCCGTGAGTTCCGGCGTGCAGGCATTCCGGGGGATATTGAGGTTGTTAGCTTGGCATTCAGGTGTTCTATATTCAAATTCTCTGATGCAAATGGAAAGAAAATGGCTTTGGAGAGGCCTTGGATCGTTAATGGTCAGCCCTTAGCCACGGAGCCGTGGTCACCTGAATTCTTCCCCTCGTTGGAAGCTGTGGCTAAGGCTCTTCTGTGGATTCGTCTTCCGAGTCTTCCACTGGAGTTTTGGTCTGAGGAGATCTTGTCGTCCATCTTGGCTCCGGCTGGTACTCTTGTTAGTTTGGATTCTCAGACGAAACAGAGGAACAGGGGAGCTTTTGCCAGGGCCTGTGTTCGAGTTGATTTGAGCCGGGCTCTTCGTCCTGGAGTTCGAGTAGAGGCTCTCGATCTCCTTTCTGGCAACCTTTCCAGTATGAGCACCTTGAGGGGTTGTGTCCCAGGTGCGGATCTCTCCATCTGAATGGGGAATGTGCAGCTCTGGCGGAGAAGGAAGCTACGGCGGGGAGTCTGCTCTTTGGTCCGTGGATGTCAGCTGTGAGGCAACGCCGTTCGTCTCCTTCTCCCGGTGAGGATCTTCGGAGGAAGGGCCAGGGGGTTCAGTCGGAGGCCAGGGTCCCTGTATCGGTGGACGGATGGGTCGCGCCTTCTAAGATTGCTCGCCGGAGATCGTCGCTGCACCCTGCTGCTGCTGTGTCCCGGGTCTCCCCTCCGTCCTCTTCGTCGATTGGTTCTGGTGAGCTGGAGGAAGGGGGTGGCAAGGAGGTTCAGCGTGCCGATACGGCACGCTCGACTGTGAATTTTATTCACAGTCTCGACACTGTAGCACAGAGGGGCTTTTCTCCTGATTGTCTGAATCTTAGGTCTTCTGGTTTGATTCAGGAGAACCCTTTTGCTGTGTTGGGTTCGGATAGATGGGCTGGGCGGCACCCTGTTCCTAAGGATGCCCGCCCGGGTCCATCCAAGAGGGCTAGGCCCTTGCAATATGAAAATCATAGTAATATTACAACAAAGGGGAAAAAAGTTACTAAAGAGCAAAAAAAAGGCAAAAAGGTCGTTGTTGGGTCAAATAAAGCACAAGTATCTTTTTCTTGTCCAGCCTCCTCTGTTTCAGAGCTGGAGTCTATTGCTATGGTTAGTAAGGGTGGAGAGACTCCACAGAGCTTGTCAGCAACTGAGAAGGTGGATCAGTCTGAAAGATGTAATCATGAAGGAATGGTCTCTTCTCTAAAGGAAGTCATTACAGTTCAGGGTCAGGGGATGCAGATTAGTCCTTCATCGACAGTGGTGGAGGAGTCTGTAGCTGGGATGGAGTTTTCTCTCCAGGAGAAAAGAACAGTGTCAGATGTTTGTATTCCAGACACTGTGATGGGTGAGGATGGGTCGGGGGTCACCCCCTCTCAAACTTCATCATGAAGATTCTGATATGGAATGTCAGAGGAGCGCGGAAACCTTCTTTTCGCGCATCTTTTGAGAGACTGATGCAGCTTCATAGTTTTGATATCTGTATTCTGGTGGAAACCCGATTGTCGGGTGACAGCTTAATGCGGTTCCGGAGACAGATAGCCAGAATGTGGTCATCATATGCTGTGGAGTCAGTGGGTCTATCTGGTGGCATTGTGGCTCTTTGGCGTCACTCCTCCATTCGAATTGATGCCTTTCATGGTTGTAAGCAGCAGGTCGCTCTTGTCATCTCTGAAGGGTCTTCTGCTCCATGGGTGCTTCTGGGGGCTTATGCTAGCACTGATTTCCGTGAAAGACGTGATCTCTGGTCTGAGAGCCTCTCTTATATTGGTAAGGGTTTTCCGACTCTTATTGCCGGTGACTTTAACTGTATCCTCCAGGCAAGTGAAAAGAGAGGAGGCAGGCCTTTTGTTGATTCTGTCGAGTCTGCTGAGTTTAGATCTTTCATCTCCTCTGCTGGGCTTTTTGATCTGGGATTTTCGGGTTCTCAGTTCACTTGGTGTAATAATCGCCAGGGTACAGCTCGTGTGTGGGAGAGATTGGATAGAGTGATGGCCACGGCGCATTGGCTTCACATGTTCCCTTCTTCCACTGTTAGTCATCTGTCTCGGATTGCTTCTGATCACTGCCCCATTTTAATTTCTACAGAGTCGGGGATTCTTCATCGGAAGCAGTTTCGTTTTGAGCAGATTTGGACTTCTTACGCCTCGGCCCGAAATATTATCTCCGAGGTTTGGCGCCTACCTGTTAGAGGTAGGGCTGAGTACAGACTTTCCAGGAGGCTTGAGTTAGTGAAGCGCCGGCTATCCAGATGGAACAAAATGGAGGTTGGGGACCTCGTTAGGAAAGTGGAGCTGATTGAGGAGGAGATTACTTCCATCCAGAATAGGGAAGATTCAGATGGTAGTCTTTCTAGTTCTGATCTTATGACCCTCCGGGGTTTGCTCACTAGTCACCACTCTCTTCTGCTGCAACAGGAGATTCATTGGAGACAGAGATCTCGGATTCAGTGGTTACGGGCTGGTGATAGTAACACTAGATTTTTTCACCAGAGTACGCTGAGGAGACGAGCTGCCAATAGGATTCGGCGGATTGTGGATGATGAAGGCCAATCTCTGGAGGATTATGCTGCTATTAGAGATCATTTTTTTCACTTCTTTCAGTCCCGATGGACTGATCATACTGGAGATGGGTCTCCTGTTCACCCGGTCATGCTTTCTGAGAAGGTCTCTGATTCGGAGAATATCCATCTTACTAGACCGATCACTGGGGATGAGATCCGTAGGGCTCTTTGGGATCTGGGGCAGGAAAAGGCTCCTGGGCCAGATGGTTTTCCGCCCCTGTTCTTTCGGACATACTGGAGCATTGTTGGTCAGGATGTTCAGCAAGCCATTCTAAATGTTTTCCATTCTAGAGTTATTCCAGATGAGTGGAAGAGGACCTTTGTTACCTTAGTGCCAAAGCGTCCCGATGCCTCCTTGCCTCTTCACTATAGGCCCATTAGTCTATGTTCCACCTTATATAAAGTCTGTTCCGTCTTTTGGCAAATCGGATGCGGACTGTTATTCCTCGTATTATCTCTGTGGAGCAGGGTGCGTTTATTCGAGGTCGAAGTATTTCGGATAATGTTCTTATTGCTCAGGAGTTTATGTCTGATCTTCACCGAGCGACTGGTCCGCACAGTCTTATGGCTGTTAAGCTCGATATGGAGCGAGCTTATGATAGACTAAGTTGGGATTTTCTGAATAGGACCCTTGTGGAGTTTGGGTTCGATGGGCAGTTCATAGACTGGATTATGGCTTGCATTTATAGACCTACTTTCTCTCTTATTATAAATGGCTGTCCGACGGACTTTTTCTATTCCACTGTGGGGTTACGGCAAGGATGTCCGCTCTCTCCATTATTGTTCATTATGGCTGTTGATGATTTATCGCGTGCGCTCCGCCAGGCACAGCTCGATAATCGGATTACCCCCTTTTTTGCGGGACTGGACGGGCCTGCGGTCTCCCATCTCCTTTTCGCCGATGATTGCATCTTTCTGGGGAAGGCTACTGCCCGGAATGCCAGTTCTTATGCTACTATTCTCCAGGAGTATTGCAGAGCATCTGGGCAGAAGGTTAATCTTCAAAAATCTATGGTTTGTCTCAGCCCCAAGATCTCCAGATCAAAGAAAGAGGCTATTCTTCAGACTTTTGGCATTTATACCCAGGCTGATCGCCTTATGTATCTGGGAGTTCCTATCACTGGTAGGCGGCCTCGTTGCTCGGATTTCAGTGTGATTGAGCGTCGGGTTCGGGACCGTATTGATGGGTGGCAGGCTACTGGGTTATCGATGATGGCTCGGATTACACTCATTCGATCGGTCCTTACGTCTCTCCCCCTCCATCTTTTAGCAAATGCTGTTATCCCGATTTCATGCTTAAGAAGGATTGAGAGGTGTATCAGAGACTTTCTTTGGGATTCGAGGCAAGATAGTCGAGGTATGCATCTATTGGCCTGGGACACTATCTGTAAGCCTATCTCTGAGGGAGGCCTGGGCATTCAGTCTTTAGTGGTCAGGAAGGAGGTTTTGTTGGCTAGACATGCCTCCCGTTTTCTCCTCGACCCGCATTGTTTTTGGAGTTCTGTGATGAGAGCGAGATATGGTGAGTGGCCTCAGGATATGCCTTCTTCTTTTCCAAGGACCTACTCTTTCTTTTGGAAGGAGGTCAGTGGGCGTCTGCCAGCTATCAGGAATAATATCTCATGGATGATTGGTAATGGAACTGGGGTGAATGTTGTTCATGACTTATGGCTTTCTGATCTTCCTTTTGAGAAGTGGCCTACTTTCATCAGTTCAGAGGTCACCAGTCAAATGAGAGTCTCTGATCTGATTTCCCAGGACCTTTGCTCTTGGTGCATTACTACGGTGATGCGGTTTTTTGGTGTGGAACTTGCCCGCCGGATTTTATCTATCCCTCTAGTTGATAGTAGGATTGAGGATACCAGATTATGGAGGAGATCTTGTTTTGCGAGGGCTCCGTCCAGGGATCTTTTGCCTATCTTTAGGCCTCAGTCTCTTGGATCGCGAGGAACCGCTTGGATCTGGAAGCTCCCAATCCACCCTCGGCTGCAGCTCTTTCTCTGGAAGCTTGAGTGGAATTGTCTCCCTACCTGTTTCTTGCTTTCTGGTAGAGGTGTGGATATTCAGCCTATATGCCCATTGTGTGGACAGGCGGACGAAACTATTGATCATGCCATCTTTCAGTGTTTTAGAGCTAGACATATTTGGAGGATTGTGGGTTATCAGATCTGTGAGGATGTTTCCAGTTCGCCGCGGTCCTCTTTCCTCAGTGATATCAGAAGGAATAACCAGCAGCGGGGTACAGTCTGGGCTGCTACAGCTTACCAGATTTGGTTATCTCGCAATCAGATGGTCTTCACTGATGACTTCGTTCCCCCTCAGCGGACTGCTCGGATAGCTATATCCTTCTACTCTGCCTTCTCTCGTGCTGCTCATGATTTTGATATATCTGGTCACTGGGGTTCCCCTGCTACTTCGGTAGCGAACCGGCAGACGTTTTTATTTCTTGGGAGCCCCCCCTCCAGGGTATATCAAAATCAACTTTGATGGGAGTGTTCGGGGAAGACTCGCTGGTTCTGCTTTTATTATTAGAGGTGCTGATGGTGGTATGTTGGCGGCTGGAGGTTTTGGTCTCCTTGATTCCTCTGTTCCTATGGCCGAGCTGTATGCGGCGTGGGCCGGGATTTCTTTTGCGGTTCGATCCCTTCATGCTCAGAGTCTCTTTATTGAGGGGGACTCTCTTACGGTCATTCGTTGGCTTCGACAGGAAGGTAGTGATCTCCCTCCGACTAATCCTCTTCTTCTGGATATCTCGTCTCTTTTGAGGGGGGTCACCTTCTATCAGATTCGGCATGTCTATCGCGAGGCCAACATGGTAGCTGATTGGATTGCGGGTGTTGCGGCCCTTTTTTCTGGTTTTTGGATATGGAAACAGGGGGACTCCTGCCCCATTGTACTTAAACAGCTTTTATTTTCTGATATATCTGGGCTGACTCACGCTAGACTGGTGTGATCGCCCGTTTTTCTCAAAAAAAAAAAAAAAAAATTTATATTCATTTTTTTCCACATTAACTACGTATTTAAAATTTTATATTTGTATCTATCTTCACTGATATTATATAGTATCCATGCCAACTCTGGTATATGTATCCATCGATTATTCTTTTAAAATACTTTTTATTAAATTAAATAAATTTAATTAATTCATATAGTTCCAACAAAATTTAAAGTTCAAAATAAAAAAATTATAATTTTAATATTAATAAAATATAACTAAATTATAATTATAATAATAAAGTGGAAATGCTTGCAGTGGTGCATTGCCTGCGAACTTGGCGGGTTTACTTGATGGGAACCAAGTTTGTAGTGAAGACTGACAATGTGGCCAATACCTTCTTTCTGACTCAGAGAAGTTATCTCCAAGGCAGGCTCGATGGCAAGAATTCCTTGCGGAGTATGATTTTAATGGGAGCACAAACCTGGGAGGCACAACCAGGTTGCGGATGCCTTGAGTAGGCAGGGCATCCACGAGATAGTTGCTGCTATCTCTCAAGTGGAGGCAGACTTTTCTGATAAGATACGCCAGATGGCTTAGTCGGATGTTGGATATCAGAAGCAGCTTCAACAAGTCCGATATGGGGAAACTCGGCGATATTGGCTTGATGACGATCTTTTGATGGCGAAAGGCGGTCGTGCCTATGTCCCTAATGGTGTGGGACTTCGGATCCAGTTGCTGAGGGAAACCCATGACCCTCAATGGGCTGGGCATCCGGGCAGAGAGCGCAAGATGGCTCTCTTATCTCGCTCCTTCATTTGGCCGAGAATGGAGCAAGATATTGAAGCTTATGTCAAGTCTTTTTTGATATGTCAACAAGATAAAGTGGAAAGACGGAGTAGTAGGCTTGCTGCAACCTCTTCCAATTGCAAAGAAGCCATGGGTGTCGGTGTCCATGGACTTCATTGGAGGGTTTCCAAAGGTTGATGGCTTGTCATCCATCTTGGTGGTGGTGGATCGTTTTTCCAAGTATGCTATCTTTATCCCAACAACAGCTGAATGTCCAGCAGGGGTGGCTGTAGACTTATTTTATCGGAATGTGGTGAAGTATTTCGGGTTGCCTGCGGAAATCATCAGTGATCGGGATGCTCGGTTCACAGGACGGTTTTGGACATATCTTTTCCAATTAGCAGGTTTAGAGTTAAAGTTCTCTACTGCAAATCATCCTCAAACTGATGGCCAGACTGAAAGGGTGAATGCTCTTTTGGAAGAGTATCTTCGGCATTATACTTCTGCAAATCAATGCAATTGGGTAAAGTTGCTTGACTCTGCTCAGTTTTGTTATAATTTGCATAAATCATCTGCAACAGGGTTCAGTCCCTTTGAGTTAGCAACAGGACGACAACCCCTTACTCCTCAAGAAGTTGCCTTGCAAAAGAAAGGGGGACTATGTCCTCCTGCTTATCGGTTTGTTCGGGACCAACAGGAAATGTTCGATGAGGCCCAGGACAGTCTGCACAAGGCTGCTAAGCGGATGAAAAAGTATGCTGATCATGGACGACGACCCTTGGAATTTGATGTGGGGGATGAAGTCATGCTTAAGCTGACTCCACAAATTTGGAAAAGAATAAGTCGGAAGAGAGCTGATAGAGGCTTGATACTGAGATATGATGGTCCGTTTGAAGTGGTCAAACGGGTGGGAAATGTTGCCTACAAGCTGTGGCTGCCTGAGAGATTGAAAGTGCATCCCACTTTCCATGTAAGTTTTCTGAAGCCCTATTTTCCAAGTGCTGATCCTTCAAGGGTGCAGGAACTGCAGGCTCCTCCAACTGTGCAAAAACAGTATGAAAAGGAGGTTGAAGCTATTTTGGATCATAGGACTTTGGGACACAGCAAAAAGAACCGACGGACTGAATTTTTGGTCCATTGGAAAAATGAATCGGCTGGTGAGGCTAGTTGGGAAAAGGAGGCACATCTGTGGCAGTTCAGAGAACACATTGACAGATACTTTGCAAATCTCCCTCCGAGGACGTTGGGATATTCTGGTGGGGAAGGTTTGTCAGACCCTCTTTAGCCATGGGAAGCTTGGCCGCGCGGGCCCTGGCGGCGCGGGCGCTCGGCCGCCCGGGGCCTTGGCTGCGCGGGCGCTTGGCCGTGCAGGCTTGGCCGTGTGGGCGCCCGGGGCCTTGGCCGCTCGGGCATTTGGCCGCGCGGACGCCCCGCCGCCCGGGGCCTTGGCCGCATGGGCCTTGGCCACGCGGGCGTCCGGCCATCCGGGGCTTTGGCCGCGCGAGCAATAACTTGTCGCGTGTAGGACCATGGATGCTGCTGAAGAAGTTGGAGTGCTGCGGTGCGCGCCATGGCCACGCCGGACCATGGATGCACAGGGGATTCACTCGGCTGGCGCGCATAGGGCCAGGGGCCCAGACTGCAATGTTGCTCAGTCTATCTGTATTCCCGGGGTGGCAGATGACCGGATGCTGCGTAAGTATAGTAGGGGAGAACTACTCGCCACTATGTTCAAGGCAAGGGTTCACCTTGGACATGGCCACGGCACCTAAGGGGCATGGCTTAAGAATGCCTTGCACCGGCAATGCATGGCCATCACTAGTCCACCTGGCAAAGGCGGGATGCTGAAGTGGCGTGAGCGGGATGATGTGGCGGATCGTTGCTCAGAGCGCGGACGCAAGGCACGCATCGGTGCATGCCAGGACTTGGGCACGCAAACAGTTGCCTGCGCTAGGGGAGTCTGGGTGGTTCCAGAAACTCCCTTGTCCATGTGGCAGTGGCCTTTGAAAGGCTTGGGCGGGCGAACTATTGCCTGTGCAGGGTAATAAGTCTGGGTGGTTCTAGCAACTCCCTTGCGCATATGATCGTGCGGTTGCCAGA
>UESW01002859.1:73486-124291 GCA_900491605.1 Calamus simplicifolius
TTCCAGGACCATCAAATCCAAAGGAAAAGATTGATGTCTTTCTGCAACCGTTGGTGGCCGAATTGAAAATGTTGTGGGAAACAGGAGTGGTAGCCTACGACATTTCTATGAAACAAATTTCTTAATGAGAGCTGCTTTGATGTGGACAATAAGTGATTTTCCGGCATATGCAATGTTGTCTGGTTGGAGCACTGCTGGACGTCTGGCATGCCCTCATTGCATGTATGATTCGGATGCATTTACATTGCAGAAGAGTGGTAAGCAGTCATGGTTTGATAACCATAGGAAGTTCTTGCCCCCAAATCATCCTTACAGGCGTAACTTGATCGCCTTCCGGAAGAACAAAGCAGTCACAAAATTTGCCGAACCGGTTAGGTCCGGCACGGATCTATTTGATTCTATAGAGCATTTGGGGTTGATGTATGCATGGGAACCAGATGCAGATAGAATAAATGCCGTATATGTAAAGAACATAACTGGAAGAAGCGAAGTATATTTTGGGATTTGCCTTATTGGAGCACAAATCTCATCCGGCACAACTTGGATGTTATGCATATCGAGAAAAATTTCTTTGATAACATATTTAACACGGTGCTAAACATCCCGGGAAAAACAAAAGATACTGCAAAGTCAAGAGAAGAACTTAATCAGTACTGCAGAAGAGGTGATTTGAGAAGGAGTGCCGATGGGACCTATCCTAAAGCATGTTACACTCTTGACAGAAATTCACGAGAAGTTTTATGTAACTGGCTTAGAGGGTTAAAATTTCCAGATGGTTATGCCTCAAATATCGGTAGGTGTGTGGACATGCATAAGCTCAAGTTGTTCGGCATGAAGAGTCACGACTGCCATGTTTTCATGCAACGGTTATTACCTATAGCTTTTCGTGAGTTGCTTCCGCAACATGTCTGGAAGGCAATTACGGAGCTCAGCTTATTCTTCAAGGAGTTATCTGCCGCAGTCATTACTTCTGCATCCATGGCAAGGCTTGAGGAGGAAATTCCAATTATTTTATGCAAGCTTGAGCGAATATTTCCTCCCAGTTTTTTTGACTCAATGGAGCATTTACCGGTTCACTTGCCATACGAAGCGAGCATAGCTGGTCCCGTGCAGTATCGCTGGATGTATCCTTTCGAGAGGTAAATATATACATCATTAAGATATGTTGACATTTCAAATATTATTTCATTGCTTGAAAAATTGTTAATTTTTTGTTGCAACTTTACATATAGGTATCTTAAGAAGTTAAAAAATAATGTGCGTAATAAGGCAAGGGTTGAAGGTTCTATATGCAATGCACACTTGGTCGAAGAAGTTTCAGCTTTTGCCTCGCATTACTTTGAGGGTCACGTCCACACGAGGAGCCGAAATCATGGTCGTAACGATGACGTATGTGTGGACGAAGCAGAAGCTAATGACGGTAGAATATCAATTTTTAAAGCTATCGGCCGTTCATTTGGTGGGCAGAAGTCAAGAAATCTTAGCGATATGGAGTATAATGCAGCACATTATTACATCCTAATGAACTGTCGAGAAGTCGATCCATATATTGAGTAAGTGTATACTTCAATGCTAAATTGAAAATTTAAATTTATATAATAATATACCATAATATTTAATTTCTAACAGTAGTTTTCATCCTTTTCATCCCATAAGGATGTTTTGTGATAGACAACGACAGATGAATCCCGACATCAGTCAAGTTGCAATTGGGCAGAAATTAGAAACGGAGTTTGCTTACTGGTTTTATGAATTTGTGAGTAGTATCACTCAATCAATTTCGATAATGGCTTTATTTTTTGAATTGGATGTCAATAGCTTATTAATTTATAGGTCAACGGTCCATGGTCGACAACCGACAATATTTTCATTAAATGTCTATCGCAATGGCCATTGAAGACCGTAACACCTCTACTGGCTATTTTGTAAATGGGTACAAATTTCAGATTGAACGATTAGCAGCTTCAAGAGGCACGCAGAACTGGGGCGTGTGTGTAAAAGGAGAAAGTGTTGGAGCAAATATGCAGGATTATTATGGAAAGTTAGTAGAGGTGGTTGAAGTTGAATATCCCGGTTGGCCTATGAAACGAACCGTATTGTTTCGTTGTGATTGGTTCGATCCGATAGTTCCTGTGGGCAAAAGGGTTCATAACGACTATAATTTGGTTGAAGTGAACCATCGACGAAGATTGCAGAAATATGACCCATTCATCCTTGCATCCCAAGCTCAGCAAGTCTTTTACTGCGGATATCCAAGTTTGCGCAACGACAAGCGAGATTGGTGGGCCGTTTCTAAAATCGTCCCACGTTCAACAATCGTATTAGAGGAGAGTTCATCAAGTCAATCAGCCGAGTGCCCTGCATTTCAAGAGGATGAGATGGAAATGCATGCAATTGAGGATGACACAAGGGCTCCTGAAACATCACTTAGAGATCCAAATGGTGATGTCCAAGAAATTGCGGATGCAAATGTTCGGTTTCCTTCCGATGATAATGAAACTGATTCGCAATCCGATACGGCATCGGATGTTGAACCAACATTTCACGAAACAAATGACACCGATTAAACATAAAGGTTTTTTAAATTTAACTTTTTTTTATAAGTGTTAAATTCTTACATAGTCAATCATTAATCGTAATTTAATTGTGTGAATCTTTAGTATTTTCAGTATGAGGGGCAGAGGTAGATCTACCGACGACAGGGGTGAGCAGAGACGTAGTTTGGATCCTGCGATCAGATCACATGAGCGTCGGAGATGGAGAGTTTGGATCTCCAGCAGAGGCGCAGCCTTCGATCTCTGCACCAGTATTACCATCCAGCCGATCGGCACAGACCTCCGAGAGTTCTTCCATCGGCGGCCGCACTGTACTTGACTTGATGCTCAGGGGATGTAAGTATATACTAATTAAAAATATTTTATTTATGTTTTTAAGTCATTTACTTATAAACTTGCATTTTTTTAACAGATTCATTGAGCAGCATCATGTCTCCAGCCACATCAGCGCCGTTTTTCAGAGGCGTGCAGATCCCAGTGGCTACGATTGGCGCCACGTATCGCCAGCCACGAGGGAGTTTTATTTTTCTGAGTTTCAGGTAAACTTATTAAATACAATTTATCAGTGATATATAATTCTTTAAAGTTAATAAATTCAGAAACTAACTGTTTATTTTAATGCAGAAAAAGTTTACGTGGGATCCTGCCACCCATGATGCCATTAGGGCAGCATGGGAGGCTCTGACGCGACGCCGATACTCCGACATGCTTCATCGTTGGAGGTCATCGGGTCAGCGTCCTGCGCACGTGCCAGAGGGTATTTGGCACGAGTGGCAGCAGGCCTGGGAGTCCGATGGCTGGCGCAGGAGGTCCGCATCAGCCAGCACGAACCGCCGATCTGAGAAGGGCGGTCCTGGCACGGGTCTCTCCCGTCATACTTCGGGCTCCATTTCGATTCAGGAGCACAGACGGCGTATGGTAAGAAAACATAAATATTTTAATTACTATTTTAGTTATTTACAAATATTTGTATTAATATCATTTTTTTATTGTTATAGACTGAGCAGGAGGGCGGAGATCCTGGTGAGTTTCGTCTATTCAGGGCGACACACACCAGGAGGGACGGCTCCTGGGTCGATACGCGATCACGGGAGGTTGCGGTAAGAAATTAGATTTATGTAGTATCTGTTTAATTTCTAAAATTTTATTTCGAGAAATTTATTAACTCATTTATTATTGATTTCATAATTTCAAGACACGAGTCGAGGAGCTTCGCTCCCAGGCATCGCAGGTCGACTCTACTGATGGGGAGACGCCCGTCGAACTCTCAGCAGAGGAGAGTCGACGTGTGTTTTTGGAGGCTGTTGGTGCCCAGCCACGAGACCGCAGGGTCTATGGTATGGGCACTAGAGCTTCTACATTTTTTCCCCATCAGGCCTCCAGCTCGCGAGTTCTGCTGATCTTCCTCCCGAGCGTTTAGAGGAGCTTCGCAGATCTATTGCAGAGGATTCGGCAGGATCGAGCAGGATTTTAAGGATCGTATGCGAGGCCGGGATCAGGAGGTTGCAGACATGCGAGATGAGATGCATTATTTACGGGATATGGTTAGCCGCTTGTCGCAGAGTCTTCAGCCTCCACAGCCTCCACGTGATCGTTCAGATTCTTGATGTATTTTTTTTTCTTTATATTGTAAAAACTTCAAAATTTAATATATAAATTATTTTTTGAAATATTATTGTTTGGATTGAGTGAAAAATGTTTGTATCAATATTTAGATTTAGCGAAATTGAATACTTCAAATATTTAATAATATTTTTTTAAAAATTTAATTTTAAATATTGCGATGCAATTTAGTGCGTCGCAATATTTAATTTTTTAAAAAAATTATTTTAAATATTGCGACGCAATGTGCGTCGCAATATTTAATAATAATTTTTAACTAAATTTATTTTTAAATTTAGCGATTTTTGCATGCGTCGCAATATTGCGATGCAATGTGGCGTCGCATCGCAGAGAGTCGCAATATTGCGACGCAATTGTATTGCGACGGACAGTTGAGCGACGCCCTTGTTGCGTCGCAATTGCATCGCAATATCATGTTTAGCGATGCAATTGCGACGCATTTAATATTTAAAATCTCTTGTAGTTATTACTTTTTATGTTTATATAGAAACTTCAAAATTTTAATATATTAATTATTTTTAGAAATTTAATGATGAATGTTTCGATTAATATTAGTGTTTCGATCAATATTTTTGTAAATTTAACCGTTTTAATTTTTAGCGACGCATTAGTGACTGAAATTACATCGCTAATATTTCTAAAATATTATTATAAATATTGCGACGCCAGTTTCTTGCGTTGCAATATTGCGACGCATTTGAATGCATTGCAATATTGCGACGCAATCGAATGCGTCGCAATATTAAATTTAACAGTTATAATTTTTATATTTTCTATTTTTTAAAAAAAATTAATTAGCGATGCATTAGCAACTAAAATTGCATCGCTAATATTTCTAAAATATTATTATTAAATATTGCGATGCAACGTCTTAGCGACGATGCAATCGAATGCATCGCAATATTAAATTTAATCATTTTAATTTTTAATATTTATATTTTTTTTAAAAAAATTTAATTAGTGATGCATTAGTGACTGAAATTGCGTCGCTAATATTTCTAAAATATTATTATTAAATATTGCGACGCAATGACCTTGCGTCGCAATATTGCGATGCAATCATATGCGTCGCTGAGAGTCGCTATTTAGTGATGCAATTGCAACAAAATTCTTTCTGTGATGAGACTTGCAGCGATGCCATAATTGCGTCGCTAATGCATCGCTAAACCAGTTTAGCGATGCATTAGTGACACATTTTGGCATCGCTAAAATTAATTTCTGTTGTAGTGGCTGGCTTACAATTGAGCAGTGCTGATCATCAGTGATGGTCACTAGATGGTGGATTGAAGCTAATCAATGACAAGGTCATTGTCTCACTAGAGAGATTCCAACTAGTTGGGATAAATGTCCTTAATGTTTTTGGGGTTTATCCTTTGTTTCTTAGGTTAGAACAAGTCATCACCTTGACTAGCTATTGATAACCATTTTCCATTGGTGGTCCTTATCGTTGAGCACTCTATCTTCCCCCTCCATCTTAGTTTGATGGTAAATGGTTGAAAGCAGGGGAAGAGGAGGCCTCCCCTATTCCCCATTCCTTTCTATCCCCTCATTTTCTCTCTCATCTTTTTCTCTATTTTCTTTTCTTATTTTCTCTCTATATAGGACTCCAATGTTACGTCCCAAGGAGAACTTAAGGAAAGGGTCAATGTGGGTTGAAACCCATCCCAACCTTATCAAGTACCATTGAACCTCATCAGTGTTAATTTCTCTATCTATGTTGTCCTTTTTGGTATCATTCTTCCTCTTCCTGTATAGTAATTTCTTAGTCTAGCAATCCTGATCAATCTGAGGACATTGAGGATTTAGGAAATTAGTTTGATACCTAATTGCATATTGATTTAGTTTAAATTTATAATAGGTTTTGAAGCAAATAATTGAAGTTGATTAGGATTGCTATTAGTTATATCTGTTAGTTAAGTAATGATTTACCTTTTCTATATTTTATATATTATTATTAGATTAACACGATTGATTAAAAAAATTATATATTTTATTGATTTATAAATCATAAATGATTATGCTATCAGATATCATGCATGAATTTTGGTAGTTGATTATATTTATCAATCCATGAATTGATGTATTTTATCATGCTTATCAATTATGGTTAGATTATTATGTTTTATTAGTTATGATTTGATATATATATATATACTGTGAATAACATATAACATGTGTTGAATTTTGAAATTTTAAGTGAATGAAGATTCCAATGCCAATTATGTAGATATCTATTATCGATAGAGGAATGTACATTAATTCAAACCTCTCACTAATGAGAGTTAAATATTGATTAATACAATTATCATTGGAAGATATGCATCGGTACACACCCTACTAGCTAGTAGTGGTGAAACATTAGTTTAGACCCGGTTGCTAATGAGAAACATACATTGGTTAGACCCCAAACTAGTGGGAGTTAAACATTCTTGAATAACCAATTGTTGATGGAGGATATTCATTCATTAGTATCCTACCAATGAAGGTTGTATATTGGTAGAGATTGATGGTGAGATGATGATTTTAGGATTAGTTGGGTTAGATGTCGAAATGCATCACAATAAACTTATATTCCTTAAATGAATATGGTAATTGTTTAATATATTTATTTAGAAAATATGTTTAAATATTATCATCTAGATTATCTAATATAGAAGTAATCATTACTTACTAGGCTATTGAGCACATCATTTAGTTTTTTCTCCTTTTAAACCCAGAGTTACAGATTCATCAAATTGATGGAAGAGAGTTTAGTTGCATGAGTCAAGTTTGCATTGTGATCTAGGATAATATTTTATTTATATTGAGGAGTATTTGTTAATAGTGATTGAATTCAAATTATTAGAGATTTTTTCTAAATAAGTTAATTATTATTATTATTTTGTTAGTTATTTAATAGCATGATGATGGATGCCTTGCATTATTATGAGGTTACATTTTATAGGTATATGGTTGTTGCAACGTTCCTATCTCGAAATGTTGAGTGAGGGATATGATAATAGTATTTATGAATGGATTTGATTGGACTTAGATCATTAGCTAGTGAGAGCTTTGGAGCTTAAATGGAGGGTCTTTTGAGACCAATTATAGGTAGATTGTAGCATTTGTGATAGGATTTGATTAGATTAGACCTTTACTTAGTGAGGACATTCGGGCTTAAATAGGAGTATGTGAAGACTTGTACAAGCTTGAAGTTTGTCCTATATTGATTATGCACTAGCTAGAAAGGTCTTAAGTACTTATATACAGGTTAATAAATCCAAATAATATCTTATGTCTAATCATTTTATGTAAGATCCTGAGTTGTTATATGGCATATCCTATTTTTGTTGGATGCTAATATTATGAGAATAAAATCAATTTTTTTGATAAAAGTATGTTCAAATAAAATGTTAACAATCTAAGTAGTTGTTAACATTTGAATGTTGGAAAAAATGATTTCACAATTGCCATCCTTTTGTGTTTAAAGCTTTGAGCATTCTTAATTACCACAATACATGCCTTGAAAACTAGACAAAAGAATCAAAACTTGTCAACTTATCGGCTGGTCTCAAGCATCCTTACAATAATACATGTCTAGTAGACCAAACAAAAGAATCAAAGCTTGTTAGCTTATCAGTTGGTAAGTGAAGAGAAGAGGTGTAGTTCCTATAGCATGTGTTCTTAAGGTGGTGTCAGGTGTGGCATGTTGTACATCCTCCATGGTGCTTAGGGGGTGCAAGGGATAAGGAGTGCATGAATGATTTGGTTGTGATGTATGACATGTTTACTTGGAAAAATATAAATAACGAAATGAAATCTAAATTTCTTTCTTAAGAAGAAAATCTCAACATATCAAGGGACATCATTAAGCAAAAGGAGATAAAATATTTTTGGAAAAAAAATTGATAGTGAATCTAACGTAAAAACAATGTTTCTTGGAAATGTATATGTATTTGAACTAATTATTACACAATAATGCCATTATGGGGAAATAGAAGAAAAGATGAGGATATGTCCTATATTACATATGTTAAAAGAATTTCCAATAAAGAGACCCTTCAAATCCCCACATTTAATAGCTCAGAGCACCACTACATGGGAGAGAGAACAACAAACTATATACTACTTGTTGACTATATTCAAATTACATGTCTTTAAACGTCTTAATCATATTCATGTCTTAATAACTACTCTCAATGTCCTTTTATTGTGTTGACTGCCATCAAATTACATGGCTCTTAGTTTATTAACTACGTTTAAATCTTATTAAATATGTTAAATGATTTTTCAATGCCACATGGCAAATAAGCTCTGCATGAGTTGGCCATATGGAAAATATGTTCAATATTCAATGCCACATGGCAATATAATGTAGTCATATACAATAGATTAAATAGCAAAAATGGTTCTTCTGCATTTGAACATCCAGAGGATAAGTTTTACTATTTACTCCTTTGAAGCCAATCAAGTCTATAGATAGGCCTGCAATGATATTGATTGGATGGCTTATCATGTTGCTAATCTTATAGGGTCCATATTTTAGGACTTCATATCCTATTTCTAAAGTAGCTATCTGTTGCTGCATATGCATCTAGCTTATCCAAGCTAGCTCCTCTTTGAATCACAAGACTTTGACTAGCCATACACACAGTTATCGTTTCTGTTATATGTTTCATTAGCCATCCAACATTTTATGCAATTGTAAATAAAAATAGGTGTTTGCTAAATTGCACCTGAAGGCTCTCATGAGGATCTAATATAGTAGGGTTCATGAACATATAATCAAGAGCAGGCCCATTAATTTGATCATTATACTAGACCACTTCTTGGAAATGACCAATCTTTCAACATGAGATCAGGGATGCAAGTCAAGCATGTTCATGTCATACTATTAACCCTTTTATATATAATCACCTTGTTTCTTTTCCACCTTTATCTATCTGGGAAATTATCTTTTACTCCAATTAGAAAGATTGGACTCATTTAGTAATTGAGAGATCAAACAACTCATTATGTCAGGAGAAGGAAGGGGTGTGAACCAGGTCAATGGTAACACTCCCAACAACTCAATCAACTTGATAACTTAGTATTATGTTTTATACTAACATGAAGCATAATCACATAATCAAACTTTGACATTTTGGTCTTTTCATTCCAACACGAAGCCTTCTCATCTCTGCTATGTCTCTTGATTATAATAATATGTACAATAACTTTTTTTTACCTAATCCATTATTTTATTTTATTTCTTTATAAAATAAGTATTGTACTGGCATTTCAAATATTGAAGAAGAAAATAAATTATAGTAGCAGCATTGTTCATATAATAAACTATTATATCTCAAATTTATATAAACTTTGTATATTCATAAACATACATACATACATACATACATACATACATATACATACATACATACATACATACATACATACATACATACATACATACATACATACATACATACATACATACATACATACATACATATATACATATATACATACATATACATACATACATACATACATACATACATACATACATATGCATACATACATATATGCATACATACATACATACATACATATATGCATGCATACATACATATATATATATATATATATGTGTGTGTGTGTGTATATGTATATATGTATATATGTATATATGTGTATATGTATATATGTGTATATATGTATATGCATAAGTTGCGTCGCAATGTTTTTTCTATAAATATATGTAATGAAAAAGTATAAAAAATATTGCGACGCAATTGGTGCGTCGCAATTATTATCATAAATTTTAATTTTTATCATTTATAAATATTTAAAAATAAATAAATAAAACATATATAATATTGCGACGCATTAGTTGCGTCGCAATGTTTTTTGGATAAATATATGTAATGAAATAGTTAGAAAAATTTTTGTGACGCACTGTATGCGTCGCAATTATTGTCATAAATTATTATTTTAATCATTTAAAAATATTAAAAAAATATTACAACGCCTTAGCGACGCAATTTCTAGAAAATAAAAATAATTTTTCCATCGGATATTGGCACCAAGTTAGCGACGCATTAGTGACATAATTAATTGCATCGCAACCTTTTTCATAAAAAATAATAAGGCCAAATTAACGATGGATTAGCGATGCATTGTTGCGTCGCTAATACATAATAAATTAAAAAAAAATTACGACCGATTGGCGACGCAATAAATTGCGTCGCTAATCACTCATATATACATACGGCCGGCCTTCTCTTCTTCTTCCCCGTCTTGACCTAGCCGCCGCCCTCTCCAAAAAAAATCCAACTGCCACCGTCTGCTGCTTCGGCTCCCCCCCTCTGGTGCTCCGGCTCCCCGGTGGTCTCCTCCAACTCCGGCGTTTCCTCTCGACCGAGGTAAGCCCCCCCACCCTCTAAAAAAAAAAATTTTGTACTAATTTTTCTCAGGCCATGGCCAAGACCGTGGCCGTCTTCTCCGGCCATGGCAGCTGCCGTGGCCGGCAGTGGCCTGGCCACGGTGGCTAGGCCATAGTCAAAAAAAAAAAATGGTAACAGGGGGGGTGGGGAAACCCCCCCCCCATTTTGTCTTCTCCGGCCACGGCAGTGGCCTGGCAACGGTGGCCAGGCCACAGTCAAAAAAAAAAATATTTGGTAACAGGGGGGGTGGGGATACCCCCCCATTTTATCTTCTCCGGCCACGGCCGCTGCTATGGCCGGCAGTGGCCTGGCCACGGTGGCCAGGCCACAGTCAAAAAAAAAAAAAATTTGGTAACAGGGGGATCGGGAAACCCCCCCCCCCCATTTTGTCTTCTCCGGCCACGGCCGGGCCGCGGCCGGAGAAGCCGGCCATGACCGCTGCCGTGGCCGGCAGTGGCCTGGCCACGGTGGCCAGGCCACAGTCAAAAAAAAAAAATTTTGGTAACAGGGGGGGGGAAACCCCCCCCCCCATTTTGTCTTCTCCGGCCCCTTCAATTAAAAAAAAAAATAACACTCATAAAAAAATTAGATTCTATCATATTTTATTATTTTTAAAAATATTTTCAAATAATTTGATGATAAATATAAAAAATTATAAATATATTTTTAAAACATGGGCAACTTAATTTTTTTTAAAAAAAGTAACAGCTAGGGGGTTTTCCCGACCCTCCGACCCCTTCAAAAAAAATTTTTAACACTCATGAAAAAAAATTAACTAAAAATGTAGATTCTATTATATTTTATTGTTATTAAAAATATTTTTAAATAATTTGATGACAAATATTAAAAAAAATGTGACCACTAATCTAATTTTTTATTAGATTAGTTATAAATTAATTAATTTATGTCATTAGTCGAAGCTCTTTGGATAGACTGATTGTTATGTCTTGATTATGCAATAATATTTGTAATGCTAGATAGAAAGTCTTGTTGTATTATTATTTAATTTGTAAAATATTTATGCAATAATTAATTTAAGCAGAATATTTATGCAGTAATATTTGTGCATTTGTAGTTATTTACAATTGTTATGTCTTGATTATTTACATTCTGCTGCAAACTGAATGATGCATTAAATTATGCAATGCTAGATAGAAAGTCTTGTTGTATTATTATTTAATTTGCAGCAACAAATTAGTAGTTTCAATGATTTATATTTTGGTCTTAACAAACATTTGTATTCGACACAATAATCTTAAGAAGTCAGTGACTATATATAGAACAATATTCCTATATATGTATAATTGACAAGAAGTTAAGAATAACAAGCATAAGTTTGATTGTCTTCGGACTTCCATACTATTAATCACAGCACTATAACCTTTAGACCCGTTTGAGAATTTGTAAACCTTAGTCTTGCAAATTCTCAAATTGTCCTGGTGGACAGTTTGAGAATATTTTTTGCGATATGTTAGTCTGCTATTAATCATCGTTGGGTGAGATTGCGGTTTGTATTTGCTCATACATTCTCCTAGTGTGGCTTATATGCCACACATTTAGGAGAACATATAGGGAAATGCTGCCAAAATTTCAATGTAACCGATCGATGATAATTAATAGCAGAATAACATATCACAAAAAATATTCTTGAATGGGATAGGGCCTTACCTTATAGACATAGAGTGAAGGTAGATTAATTTAAGACACTTGAATACTTGTAAAGTCTCATGATTAAACAGACCGCCTTGCGGTCCGATCCAAACTCAAGCCCTACCATTAGCCATGAACCTGTGCCTCGGTCCTTGCTAGCACGCCAAGGATCGTAGCCGTGGCTCGCCCTTGCATGGTAGGGACCTTAGTTGCCTAAAAGAAAATTGGTTTAGTTATAAATGATTTAAATGGTTACTATTAACCTTAGTTGTGTAAAAGAAATAATTTAGTTATATATTTGGTAATACTAATATAGTTTTATTTTATGGTTTCCTTTAATGGTTTACCAGACTTTGTATAAGTCGGTCAAAAATGAGCGGGGCTCGCTCGTGATGTATGCAAGGATAAAAGATGGCTTGCTTAATCCAGATTTTTTGAATGGATTGGAATAATTTATCGCATTTGCATATAGCCAACCTGACTGGATGGATGGCCCTAGGATTAGGTGCCCATGCAACTTCCACAGGTGTCAGAATAAAGCCTACAGAGATGTTGAAACTGTTAAGGTGCATTTGTGTAAGAAGGGGTTTGTTCCTGATTACTATGTTTGGTACTGTCATGGTGAACCAGAGGATATTCCAGCAGCTGATATAGGCCAACAAGAGTTAATTCCCGTAGATGAACCATTTGTGAATTTAAACACATATGAACAAATGGCGATGAATGCATCGAGTATTGAATTCAATCAGAATACATTTATGGAAGAACCAAATCCAGATGCATAGCAATTTTATAATATGTTGCGTGCTGCAAATCAAGAATTGTATCCTGGTTGTGAGGGTCATTCCCAGTTTTCTACAGCTGCTCGAATGTTGAATATTAAGGCAGAACATCGATTATCAGAAAAGGCGTTCAATTCTGTAGCTGGGTTAATCAAAGAAATTTTGCCAAATGACAATGTTGCAGCAGACAGTTTTTACGCAACAAAGAAGTTGTTGCATGGGCTTGGGCTCCCAGTAAATAAGATCGATTGTTGCTTGAACAATTCTATGATATTTTGGGGTGAAGACTCAGAGCTGAGATGGTGTAAGATTTATGGGCAATCGAGGTACAAAAACAGCGAAGGAGGAGTCCAGTACAAGTAGGAGGAAAAGTGTGCCTTACAAGAGGATGCATTACTTTCCTCTTACCCCACGCCTGCAGAGATTATACAGATCTGAGGCAACAGCTGCTGATATGAGATGGCATGCTGAACATGAATCTATAGAGGATGAAATGCGGCATCCATCAGATTCAAAGGCTTGGAAGCATTTCAATGAAAATCATCCTGATTTCGCTGAAGATATAAGGAATGTGAGATTAGGTCTTTGTACCGATGGCTTCCAACCATTTGGTCAAGCGGGGCAATAGTATTCATGTTGGCCTGTGATACTGACTGTATATAACCTTCCTCCGTGGAAGTGCATGAAAGATACTGCAATGTTTTTAACCGTTTTGGTTCCAGGACCATCAAATCCAAAGGAAAAGATTGATGTCTTTCTGCAACCGTTAGTGGCCGAATTGAAAATGTTATGGGAAACAGGAGTCATAGCCTACGACATTTCTATGAAATAGAATTTCATCATGAGAGCTGCTTTGATGTGGACAATAAGTGATTTCTCGGCATATGCAATGTTGTCTGGTTGGAGCACTGCTAGACGTCTGGCATGCCCTCATTGCATGTATGATTCGGATGCATTTACATTACAGAAGAGTGGTAAGCAGTCATGGTTTGATAACCATAGGAAGTTCTTGCCCCCAAATCATCCTTACAGGCGTAACTTGATCGCCTTCCGGAAGAACAAAGCAGTCACAAAATTCTCCGAACCAGTAAGGTCCGGCATGGATATATTTGATACTATAGAGCATTTGGGGTTGATGTATGCATGGGAACCGGATGCAGATAGAATAAATGGCCGTATATGTAAAGAACATAACTGGAAGAAGCGAAGTATATTTTGGGATTTGCCTTATTGGAGCACAAATCTCATTCGGCACAACTTGGATGTTGTGCATATCGAGAAAATTTCTTTGATAACATATTTAACATGGTGCTAAACATCCCGGGAAAAACAAAAGATACTGCAAAGTCAAGAGAAGAACTTAATCAGTACTGCAGAAGAGGTGATTTGGGAAGGAGTGCCGACGGGACCTATCCTAAAGCATGTTACACTCTTGACAGAAATTCACGAGAAGTTTTATGTAACTGGCTTAGAGGGTTAAAATTTTCAGATGGTTATGCCTCAAATATCGGTAGGTGTGTGGAAATGCATAAGCTCAAGTTGTTCGGCATGAAGAGTCACAACTGCCATGTTTTCATGCAACGGTTATTACCTGTAGCTTTTCGTGAGTTGCTTCCGCAACATGTCTGGAAGGCAATTATGGAGCTCAGCTTGTTCTTTAAGGAGTTATCTGCCGCAGTCATTACTTCTGCATCCATGGCAAGGCTTGAGGAGGAAATTCTAATTATTTTATGCAAGCTAGAGCGAATATTTCCTCCCAGTTTTTTTGACTCAATGGAGTAATTACCGGTTCACTTGCCATACGAAGTGAGCATAGCTGGTCCCGTGCAGTATCGCTGGATGTATCCTTTCGAGAGGTAAATATATACATCATTAAGATATGTTGACATTTCAAATTTCAGATTTGAGAGGTAAATTCACTGGATGGCCATTGAAGACCGTAACAACTTCTACTGGCTATTTTGTAAATGGGTACAAATTTCAGATTGAACGATTAGCAGCTTCAAGAGGCACGCAGAACTGGGGCGTGTGTGTTAAAGGAGAAAGTGTTGGAGCAAATATGCAGGATTATTATTGAAAGTTAGTAGAGGTAGTTGAAGTTGAATATCCCGTTGGCCTATGAAACGAACCGTATTGTTTCGTTGTGATTGGTTCGATCCGATAGTTCCTGTGGGCAAAAGGGTTCATAATGACTACAATTTGGTTGAAGTGAACCATCGACGAAGATTGCAGAAATATGACCCATTCATCCTTGCATCCCAAGCTCAGCAAGTCTTTTACTGCGGATATCCAAGTTTGCGCAACAACAAGCGAGATTGGTAGGCCGTTTCTAAAATCGTCCCACGTTCAACAATCATATTAGAGGAGAGTTCATCAAGTCAATCAGCCGAGTGCCCTGCATTTCAAGAGGATGAGATGGAAATGCATGCAATTGAGGACGACACAAGGGCTCCTGAAACATCACTTAGAGATCCAAATGGTGATGTCCAAGAAATTGCGGATGCAAATGTTCGGTTTCCTTCCGATGATAATGAAACTGAATCGCAGTCCGATACGGCATCAGATGTTGAACCAACATTTCACGAAACAAATGACACCGATTAAACATAGAGGTTTTTTAAAATTTAACTTTTTTTAAAAGTGTTAAATTTTTACATAGTCAATCATTAATCATAATTTAATTGTATGAATCTTTAGTATTTTCAGTATGATGGGCAGAGGTAGATCTACCGACGACAGATGGAGTGAGCAGGGACGTAGCCCTGCTGCATCAGATCACATGAGCGTCGGAGATGGAGAGTTCAGATCTCCATTAGTCGCACAACCTTCGATCTCTCCAGCAGTATTACCATCCAACCGATCGGCACATACCTCCGAGAGTTCTTCCACTATTGATCGCACCGTACTTTGACTTGATGCTCAGGGGCTGTAAGTATATACTAATTAAAAATATATGTTTATGTTTTTAAGTCAATTTCTTATAAACATGTATTTTTTTAACAGATTTATTGAGCAGCATCATGTATCCAGCCACATCAGCGCCGTATTTCAGAGGCGTGCAGATCCCAGTGGCTACGATTGGCGCCACCTATCTCCAGCCACGAGGGAGTTTTATTTTTCTGAGTTTCAGGTAAACTTATTAAATATAATTTATCACTGATATAAAATTTCTTAATCTTAATAAATTCAAAAACTAACTATTTATTTTAATGCAGAAAAAGTATACGTGGGATCCTACCAGCCATGATGCCATTAGGGTAGCATGGGAGGCTCTGATGGGACGCCGATACTCCGACATGCTTCATCGTTGGAGGTCATCGGGTCAGCGTCCTGCGCACGTGCCAGAGGGTATTTGGCATGAGTGGCAGCAGGCCTGGCAGTCCGATGGCTAGCACAGGAGGTCCGCATCAGCCAGCACGAACCGCCGATCTGAGAAGGGCGATCCTGGCACGGGTCTCTCCCACCATACTTCGGGCTCCATTTCAATTCAGGAGCACAGACTGCGTATGGTAAGAAAACATAAATATTTTAATTACTATTTTAGTTATTTACAAATATTTGTATTAATATCATTATTTTTAATGTTATAGTCTGAGCAGGAGGGTGGAGATCCTGGTGAGTTTCGTCTATTCAGGGCGACACACACCAGGAGGGACGGTTCCTGGGTCGACACGTGATCACGGGAGGTTGCGGTAAGAAATTAGATTTATGTAGTATCTGTTTAATTTCTAAAATTTTATTTGAGAAATTTATTAACTCATTTATTGTTGATTTCATAATTTAAAGACACGAGTCGAGGAGCTTCGCTCCCAGGCATCGCAGGTCGAATCTACTGATGGGGAGACGCCCGTCGAACTCTCAGTAGAGGAGAGTCGACGTGTGTTTTTGGAGGCTGTTGGTGCCTAACCGCGAGACCGCAGGGTCTATGGTCTGGGCACTAGAGCTTCTACATATTTCCCCATCAGGCCTCCAGCTCGCGAGTTTCTGGTGATCTTCCTCCCGAGCGTTTAGATGACCTTTGGAGATCTATTGCAGAGGAGGTTCGGCAGGAAGTCGAGCAGGATTTCGAGGATCGTATGCGAGGCCGGGATCAGGAGATTGCAGACATACGAGATGAGATGCATTATTTGCGGGATATGGTTAGCCGCTTATCGCAGAGTCTCCAGCCTCCATGTGATCGCTCAGATTCTTGATGTATTTTTTTTCTTTTTTTATGTTGTACATGAAAACTTCAAAATTTTAATATATGAATTATTTTTAGAAATTGAATGATTATTGTTTGGATCAATATGAGTAAAGAATGTTTCAATTAATATTTAAATGTAACGAAATTGTATTAACCGTTTTAATTTTTAAATTTTTATTTTTTTAAAAAAAAATATTTATTTAGCGACGCATTAGCGACTGCAATTGCATCGCTAATATTTTTAAAATATTATTATTAAATATTATGACGCAATGACCTGGCATCGCAATAATTTAAAAAAAAATTAATAGCGACACATTAGCGACTCAAATTGAGTCGCTATTATATCTAAAATATTTTTAATAAATATTGTGACGCAATGACCTTGCGTCGTAATATTTTAAAAAAAATTTATTTGCGACGCTTTAGCGACGCAAATTATGTCGCTATTATATCAAAAATATTATTATTAAATATTGCGATGCAACTAAATGCATCGCAATATTGCGACGCAATTGAGTGTATCACAATATTTAATAATAATTTTAAATATTATAACTTAATTTTTAATTTAGCGATGCATTTGGATGCGTCGCAATATTACGCGCAATGTTGTGTCGCAGAGAGTCGCAATATTGTGACTCAATTGCAACAAATGGATATTGCGACAGACATCTAAGCGACGCCGTCATTGCGTCACTATTGCGTTGCAATAGTATGTTTAGCGACGCAATTGCGACGCATTTGGGTGTCGCAATATTTTATTTTCTTGTAGTATTTTTTATTTTTCGAGAATAGATGAATGACTTTTTACATATAAGTAAATATATCAAATTAAAGCCTTGACTTTATTTTTTTAATATATAGTATAGTTTAGATAAAGTTTACTCTCATATCTATCAGTCTTTATGCTCCCCTAACAAACTTAGACATAAATTAAGGCCGACTACTAACAACTACCAACAATGTCCTAAGTAAACCAGCATAAATTTAAGTCAATCCTAATCAAGAAGATATTTTAGGTTGAAAAGGAGATCAAAGATGTTGGTCAAGGATCTAAGATAGTAAACCTAGTTTTGGAGTTAGACTACGGAGGAGACCGAGAAGAAGGTACAGAATAACTGTTAATTGGGAACAACATAAGGGAGGGTAAGAGAGTGTGAGCCAAGTTCTATCTCATCTAAGGAGTTAGAAAGAGGCTTAAAGAGGATTAATAGAGAGAGAAAGAGTTAGAAAGAGAAAGTGAGTTATAAAGAGAAAGAGAGAGAAATAGTGATCTAAAGTGGGAGAGAGGGAGAGAGGATGAGGGGGACAGAGAGGGGGCAAAAGAGAGGCAAAATAAGTGATGGCCTTACATCATCCCCTCTAATGTAGCAATGAAAAGAACATAGAAGGTGAGAGAACTGAAGTAAGGAAAAAAGAGAGGTCGGGGGACTTTAGCAAAAAAGAGGACAACCTTATGCCATCCCTCCTTGGTAACCAAGTAAGAGAAAGATTAAGAGAGATTAAGTAGAAGAGAAAGGGGGAGCATGTTGGGAATTGTATCCTAAAGCCAATCATTTGATGATTGTGCTGATGTAAATTGTATATAAATTGATATATTAATAAAAGTTATTTGGCAGTTTATTCATTACAAGAACATCTTCTTAATACTCCTGAAAGTAATGAAGCCCTTAGGATCTTCCTCACGATAAAGGAGGATTTATCTTAGAAGGTCCTTAAAAGAGTTCGCGACCAAATGATATACTATGACAGGGCCATAGTACTATCAATTATAGGACGTTGTATATCATATTTGTTGGTTATCCTCTTAACCAAGGAGTGTAGAGACACTGGTATGACATACAGGTGAAAGTGTAGGAGTACATTTCACCGAACGTGACTCATTTCCGGATACTCTGCTGTCAAGAGTTAATCCGAGAAGATATAGGTATAAGTATCCTTCAGACCTGAAGATCACAACCAGTGGCTTACAAGCAACTCATTGTACTTAGGTGCCGGACCACCTGGATTTCTAATCCAGCTACGAAAGGTTACTGGGTGCAGTCAAGTACTTGTGGTAGTCAGTTGTGGATCAAGATGGAATTTGACCTATCCCATTAAAAGGAGAAATGCTTGTGTTTCAATTTAGCAAGACCTTGGCCAAGGCACTTCATGTGAAAGTCACATGATCACTAAAGTTGAAATCACTTTATGGATTTGCTATTTAGAGTTGACAGGCTCTTAAGCCATCCTTAGCATTTGTGGTCAAGAGGATGAATTATACGGTAACTGTTTCTTAGGGTTCTTGGAGTTTGCTCGGCAACTCTTCGACCTATCCGGACGTCGGGTTCCATTGCTAGATGGGCACATCGATTAGTATAGAAAGTTGTTTCTATGCTACCGGCTTAGGTTCGAACCTAGAGAGTCACACGCATAGAAGTTTCCTAGGATGATCTATTTGCTGATCAACGATTGAGAATCGTATATGATTTAATTAATCAATTTGATTGATTGAATTATCTCAATTGGGTTAAGTACAATTGAATAAGATTCAATTTGGTTTAAGTCTATTAGAAGGACAAGTCAATTTCAAATATTGATTTGAAATTAGACTTGATTTGAATTTAAATAGATTCAGGACTAGCCAAATTTGATTTGGGCTTGGACCATGATCTATGTGGGTTAAGTCAAATAAATTCAGATCAGAACCCAAACCTCTCGAATATGGATCTCATATGATGAGATGGCTAAAATCTCATCTCATGAGATAGAATTTAATGCATGACATTTATTTACCGAACGTCGGATTTATCCCTCGTCTCTTTGGTTTTCTCCGAACGACGGAACTAAACCAAACGCCGCGACTCCTTGGTTTTCTCCGAACGTCGGAATTAAACCAAGCGCCGCGCCTTCGGTCTCTTCGCTTTTGCCAAACGACGGATTCTTAAATGTCAGAATTAAATGTCAAGGCTAAATCTAGACTATAAATAGAGGGCATTCCCTCACCAGAGAACACAGAACAAAAAATAGAACAACAATACACGATTTGTCGTGGATTGTAATTCTAAATTGTCGTGGATTGTAATTCTAAAATGTTAGAATAGAAAATCCTGGTGATTCTGGTGTTAGCGGAAGCCTGGTGGATCTTGGAGGAAGATTCAAGTGAGAGGATTCAAGATCAGCAAAGCTATTTTTCCGCGAGCTAGCACTCCCGAAAATCTGATCATTCGGGGCTTCGCATGGACGATACTAGAGGCCGGACGATTGAACGGCTGCAGAGCAATAAGGATTTACCTACTGTTCTTAAGGTAAGTGATTTGATCCCTAGATCTTAAGGCAGGCTTCAAGATAATAGTGTGACTAGTCATCTTGAAGATCAAGATATGATCTTGATTTTTATATGCATATTTTAGATCAAACGACCCTGAATATATAGGCAAAGATATGATCTTGATGCATATTAGATAGATTAATATGTAATCTTTTAATTTCCGCAATGATAATAGTTATCAATTTTTAAAAATATGCATGCCTCGGAGACTATTTCTCCTTACAAATGGTATCAGAGCCATGGTTTCGTTAATGATCTAATTTATTGCATGTAAATTAATATTCTCATTAATTATGTAATTATGGCTAAAACTTATCACAAGGCCATATGGTCACAGGTGGATTGAAAATCCGAATTACCCATTCAATGAGGTATTCTGTGACATATTGTCGTGCGATTGTTTTATCGTTGATGCTTTGTTTAAAGAAAATTTAAATTGTGCTTTGGCATCAAAACATAGATTACACACACTCTCAAAAGATATTTTATATTTGATACATATTGATGTTGTATAAAACCATAATATTTGCATGTTTAGTATAAAAACATAGATATGATATATGATGGCATGATGTCTATGTTATAAAACATACAAATATTTATGAGAGTTTTATTTGAATGTCAAATATTAGTTCATAATTTTTTTTTAGATATGATCTAAATATAGGAATTATGAGTAGTAACATTATGCTTGATTGAAATATATGACATGTTAACATGAAATATATTTAATCATTTGGGTTAGCTAAATCGGGTCCATAAAGGGTTAGACTCTAAGGTTTAAATCAACTGGACTAAAAGAGTATTTGTTCAAATCTAATTAGATTAGGTTAAGAATGCTCTAAATCAAACAATAGTTGTAGTTGATCAAGTCCTTCTCTTTGATTAAACCAAATGGAAGTAGATTAGGCTCCGTGGTTGAGCATGAATCTATTAGATGGTCAAATCAGAATTGGTTAACCATATGATGTCAAGGTGGGATGGCAAGTTGCTCTAGGATCAACGATCGAATGGTTTTTAATTGGGAGCTACTCGTATTGATGCGTCTTTAACGAGTTAATGGCATATCCCTCCCATCGATCTCTCTCACCTGGTCATTGTGGTGAACCATTTATGATTCAGATCATTTACCTGATTCGGGTTGACCCATGCCTGTAAGGATATCAGTATGACTGATTTAGGTGCCACTTAACCTGACTTAATCTTGTTTCATTCTACCGATTTCATAGATTCAGTGGGAGAACTTGATTAGTCAATTTATCTTCATATTATTAAAATCCTCTAAAATTATTAGGTCCTTAAAATGAAATAGTTATATGATAACTAGATCATAGCCTCCCATTAAGGTGGGTGATAATGAGTCCGATGTCTTGATAATCATTGGAGGCACTCCATGCCTGGTGCTTGTCAACCATCGGAATTATCATTCATTATATGATAAGTCAGCGTAACTATTAAATAAACAGTCAGGTGAGCCGAGCTTCACTCGGGCTTGGTTGTCTATTGATAGGTTACACTGATTATATCATTTAATGGTTGGACCTAACCAGAACTTTCAGTGGAGGCACTTCATGCCTGCTGAAGAGGTACATGGGGCAAAACTGAACACTAAGAATTGTTTGGGGAAACAATTGGTTTTGAACCTACTCTTAGATGCATATGGGTTAGCCAAGCTTCACTTGGGCCTGTATGTAGTTTATGTAGATCTTAGTGCCCGCTAAAGAATTAAGAATAATTCTTCGAATTGGGGTGTAGAGGCTGCCAATTTGAACAAAATAGTGGGAGAATCTTTAGACTAAAGTCCAAGTCTTTAGACTGAATCAATTTATATACTAATAAACTTTAGTTTTTCCTTATGCAGAACATGGCCACTAATTTATCATTAAGGTCCCTATTGGATAGTGACAAATTGAATGGTTCCAATTTCAATAGCTGGTTCAGAAAACTTAAGATCGTCCTTGAGCATGAGAGGATTCTATATATTCTGAATAATCCTGCACCAAAGATACCTGATGCAAACACCCAAAGTTCTGAGAGAGACACTTATCAGAAGTGGCTCAATGATAGAACTAGCGTGCGTTGTATCATGTTAGCAGCAATGAACGATGAATTCGGTCGCCGGTTCGAGAATGCTCAGCCAGAAGAAATCATTCAAGCGTTGAATGAATCTTTCGGCACACCCGACGATGTTGAAAGGCACAAGACTAGTTGTGCTATTTTCAATGCTCGAATGAGAGATGGATCTCCTGTCACTGATCATGTATTGTACATGATCGAGAAGATAGAACTCCTAAGCAAGCTCGGCTTTCCCTTACATGAGCAGTTGGGAAAAGATGCGATCCTGAATTCCTTGCCTCCATCCTTCCGACCTTTCCTTACTCATTTTCGAATGACAAAGCCTGCAGTCAACTACCACGGTTTGTTGGGGTTGTTACAGAACTTTGAGAAGGATAACCAGCTCTCTAAGGGTTTGGTTAATGTGGTTGAAGGATCTAAGGTAGGGCGTAAACCCTTTGGGAAAGGGAAGAAGAAAAAGAATAATAAAAGGGTGCAACATGCTAGGACATCTATAAGGGGTCAGATGCAGAAGAAGAAAGTTGATAAAAGTCAAGCTGAATGCTTTCACTGCAAGATGCAAGGGCACTGGAAGAGGAACTGTCCTCTTTACATTGCCACACTTGATCCAAACAGGCCAAAGAAGAAAAAGGAGCAAGATGTTGCTCAACAAGGTATTTATATGATAACACCTTGTAATTTTTCTATATATGATAATCAGACCTGGGTATTGGATACCGGGAGTCCTTTTAACATTTGCAATTCATTGCAGGGACTACAGGTCACCAGAAGATTTGAGGACAATGAAAGATTCCTAAATGTCGGCGATGGAAGATTAGTTCCAGTACTGGCATTAGGAGTTCTTGAAATAGTTTTCAATAGAAATGTCATTATACTAAATGATTGTCATTTTTGCCCAACGTTCTTATTGAACGTAATTTCTGTAGGCCTTCTGGCCAAAAATAATTATGAAATTTCAATAAAGGATGTTACTTTGAATATCATTATGAATGGAGTCACTGTAATG
This sequence comes from Calamus simplicifolius, assembly GCA_900491605.1. NCBI lineage: Eukaryota > Viridiplantae > Streptophyta > Magnoliopsida > Arecales > Arecaceae > Calamus > Calamus simplicifolius. The sequence goes on from UESW01002859.1 coordinate 97,085, forward strand.
ACTGGGCATTTATCTAATGGCATTTATATATTATCACAGCCTGTGAATGTAGTGTACCAATCAAGTAAGCGCCCTAGAACAACTGATGTCACAGATATTTATCTTTGGCACCATCGGCTGGGTCATATCAACAAGAACAGATTAAACAGGTTAACTCAGGAGGGCATCCTTCGAGTTGATGATTGTGAATCATTAACTACCTGTGAATCATGTCTTCTTGGTAAAATGACCAAGTCATCTTTTACTGAAAAGGTGAAAGAGCCAAAGAGCTATTGGGTCTAGTACATACTGATGTATGTGGACCAATGAGCACTTGTGCCAAAGGTGGATACTACTACTTCATTACTTTTACAGACGACCTTTCTAGGTTCGGTTATGTCTATCTTATGCGACATAAATCTGAATCGTTTGAAATGTTCAAACTATATCATAAAGAAGTAGAAAAACAAACAGAAAAATGTATTAAGACCCTTCGATCAGATCGAGGAGGCGAATACCTTTCCAATGAATTTGTGACATATTTAAAGGAGAATGGATTCTCTCCCAATGGACTCCTCCTGGAACACCGCAACATAACGGTGTGTCGGAAAGAAGGAATCGAACTCTGTTAGACATGGTTCGGTCCATGATGGGTTTTGCAAGCTTGCCAATATCATTTTGGGGATACGCATTAGAATCAGCTTGTCATATTCTTAATAAGGTTCCAAGTAAGTCTGTTTCTAAAACTCCACATGAGATGTGGTATGGACATAAACCGGTTATTACCTATCTGAGAGTCTGGGGGTGTCCGGCTTATGTGAAACGTGCAAAATCAGACAAACTTGAACCCAAATCTGACAAATATTTTTTCATCGGCTATCCGAAAGAAACAAAAGGATATTACTTCTACAATACTGAAGAACAAAAGTTGTTCATTAGTAATAGAGCAGTTTTTCTTGAAAAGGAGTTCCTTAGTGAAGGAACAAATAGCTCTAATGTTGAACTTGAGGAAGTTCATCAAGTAGAAGGAACAACACAAACCAGTGAACCCCTAGAATCTGAGTTGATTAGATCAAACTCAAAACCCATTTTAGATGCACCATTAAGGCGATCTGGTAGAGTACCACATCAACCGGACAGATACTTGGGTTTCTTGGTCCAGAACGATGATCCTGTTGAACTCGATGAGAACAACGAGGATCCGATCACCTATATGGATGCTATGCAAAGGACTGACTCTAATAAATGGCTTGATGCCATGAAATCCGAACTTGATTCCATGAAGGACAATAATGTATGGACATTAGTTGACCCACCCGAAGGGATAAAACCCATAGGGTGTAAATGGGTTTTCAAGAGGAAAAGAGGCGCAGACGGAAAGGTAGAGACCTATAAAGCACGTCTGGTTGCCAAGGGGTATCGTCAACGTTATGGTATTGACTATGACGAAACGTTTTCTCCTGTGGCAATGCTGAAATCCATTCGGATTATGCTAGCTATAGCAGCACACTTCGATTATGAGATTTGGCAGATGGATGTTAAAACGCTTTTCTAAATGGTGATTTAGAAGAACAGGTGTATATGATACAGCCTGAAGGTTTTATATCTGAAGACGAGTCTAAAGTGTGCAGGCTACAGAAGTCTATTTATGGACTTAAGCAAGCATCAAGGAGTTGGAACATACGATTTGATAAAGTGATCAAATCTTATGGCTTTATTAAGAATAAAGAAGAACCTTGCATTTATAAATGGGCTAACGATTCTGTTATTGTATTTCTTGTATTATATGTGGATGATATTCTCTTAATCGGGAATGATATCCCTGCATTACAAGGAATAAAGACATGGTTATCATCACAATTCTCCATGAAAGATCTGGGAGAAGCATCATACATCCTAGGGATGAAGATCTATAGAGATAGATCTAAGAGGATGCTAGGTTTATCCCAATCTACGTACATTGACACAGTGCTAAAGAGGTTTAGCATGGAGAATTCCAAGAAAGGCTATCTTCCGATAGGCCATGGAATTCATCTTTCTAAGAAGGATTGTCCGACAACTCCTAATGAAAGAGAACGTATGAGTCGAATTCCATATGCTTCAGCAGTAGGATCGATTATGTACACCATGACATGTACAAGACCAGATGTGGCATACTCACTAGGAGTAGTGAGTAGATACCAATCTGATCCAGGAGAAAAACACTGGCAAGTTGTTAAGACAATCCTTAAGTATTTGAGAAATACTAAGGACCAGTGGTTAGTCTATGGAGAGTCTGATTTGAAACTTGTTGGATATACTGATTCCAGTTTTCAATCAGATCATGATGATAGCAAAAGTGTATCGGGTTTCGTGTTTATCCTAAATGGTGGAGCTGTTTGCTGAAAAAGTTCCAAGCAACATACAGTGCAGATTCGGTGTGCGAGGCAGAGTACATCGCTGCATCAGATGCTGCAAAAGAAGCTGTGTGGCTGCGAAAGTTCATCTCCGAGCTTGGAGTGACACCTTCCATAGATGAACCAGTCCTGTTATACAGTGACAGCACTGGTGCCATAGCTCAAGCAAAGGAACCACGAGCACATCAGCGCACCAAGCACATACTGCGCCGGTTTCATCTTATTCGAGAGATAGTAGACCGAGGTGACATAAATCTTCAGAAGATTGATGGAAAGGAAAACCTAGGTGACCCATTTACTAAAGCACTCAGCATCAAGGAGTTTGACAACTATAAGTTGAAGATGGGTATTAGATACTGTAATGAGTGGCTTTAGGCTAAGTGGGAGTTTGTTGGGAATTGTATCCTAAAGCCAATCATTTGATGATTGTGCTGATGTAAATTGTATATAAATTGATATATTAATAAAAGTTATTTGGCAGTTTATTCATTACAAGAACATCTTCTTAATACTCCTGAAAGTAATGAAGCCCTTAGGATCTTCCTCACGATAAAGGAGGATTTATCTTAGAAGGTCCTTAAAAGAGTTCGCGACCAAATGATATACTATGACAGGGCCATAGTACTATCAATTATAGGACGTTGTATATCATATTTGTTGGTTATCCTCTTAACCAAGGAGTGTAGAGACACTGGTATGACATACAGGTGAAAGTGTAGGAGTACATTTCACCGAACGTGACTCATTTTCGGATACTCTGCTGTCAAGAGTTAATCCGAGAAGATATAGGTATAAGTATCCTTCAGACCTGAAGATCACAACCAGTGGCTTACAAGCAACTCATTGTACTTAGGTGCCGGACCACCTGGATTTCTAATCCAGCTACGAAAGGTTACTGGGTGCAGTCAAGTACTTGTGGTAGTCAGTTGTGGATCAAGATGGAATTTGACCTATCCCATTAAAAGGAGAAATGCTTGTGTTTCAATTTAGCAAGACCTTGGCCAAGGCACTTCATGTGAAAGTCACATGATCACTAAAGTTGAAATCACTTTATGGATTTGCTATTTAGAGTTGACAGGCTCTTAAGCCATCCTTAGCATTTGTGGTCAAGAGGATGAATTATACGGTAACTGTTTCTTAGGGTTCTTGGAGTTTGCTCGGCAACTCTTCGACCTATCCGGACGTCGGGTTCCATTGCTAGATGGGCACATCGATTAGTATAGAAAGTTGTTTCTATGCTACCGGCTTAGGTTCGAACCTAGAGAGTCACGCATAGAAGTTTCCTAGGATGATCTATTTGCTGATCAACGATTGAGAATCGTATATGATTTAATTAATCAATTTGATTGATTGAATTATCTCAATTGGGTTAAGTACAATTGAATAAGATTCAATTTGGTTTAAGTCTATTAGAAGGACAAGTCAATTTCAAATATTGATTTGAAATTAGACTTGATTTGAATTTAAATAGATTCAGGACTAGCCAAATTTGATTTGGGCTTGGACCATGATCTATGTGGGTTAAGTCAAATAAATTCAGATCAGAACCCAAACCTCTCGAATATGGATCTCATATGATGAGATGGCTAAAATCTCATCTCATGAGATAGAATTTAATGCATGACATTTATTTACCGAACGTCGGATTTATCCCTCGTCTCTTTGGTTTTCTCGAACGATGGAACTAAACCAAACGCCGCGACTCCTTGGTTTTCTCCGAATGTCGGAATTAAACCAAGCGCCGCGCCTTCGGCGTCTCTTCGCTTTTGCCAAACGATGGATTCTTAAATGTCAGAATTAAATGTCAAGGCTAAATCTAGACTATAAATAGAGGGCATTCCCTCACCAGAGAACACAGAACAAAAAATAGAACAACAATACACGATTTATCGTGGATTGTAATTCTAAATTGTCGTGGATTGTAATTCTAAAATGTTAGAATAGAAAATCCTGATGATTCTGGTGTTAGCGGAAGCCTGGTGGATCTTGGAGGAAGATTCAAGTGAAGGGATTCAAGATCAGCAAAGCTATTTTTCTGCGAGCTAGCACTCCCAAAAATCTGATCATTCGGGGCTTCGCGTGGACGATACTAGAGGCCGGACGATTGAACGGCTGCAGAGCAATAAGGATTTACCTACTGTTCTTAAGGTAAGTGATTTGATCCCTAGATCTTAAGGCAGGCTTCAAGATAATAGTGTGACTAGTCATCTTGAAGATCAAGATATGATCTTGATATTTTTATATGCATATTTTAGATCAAATGACCCTGAATATATAGGCAAAGATATGATCTTGATGCATATTAGATAGATTAATATGTAATCTTTTAATTTCTGCAATGATAATAGTTATCAATTTTTAAAAATATGCATGTCTCGGAGACTATTTCTCCCTACAGAGCAAGGGTGATAAAGGGAGGCCCAAATGGTCTCCATGACCATCTCTCTTCCATGGTTAAGAGATCGAAGAAAAGAAATGGGGCGAACAATGGATGGCCCTATGACATCCCTTCTCTAATGGCTAGGTGGGAAAGAGAGGACGAAAGATAGTGATAGAGAGAGGGAAAGCAATATATAGAGAGAAAGTGAGAAACATAGAGAGGGAAAGGGAAAGGCTTCAAGCTTGCCAGTTGAAGAGGATGAGGGTGAAAAAATAGGGTGGTGTCACCTTGCACATTATCTAGTCACATCAATGGCAAAGAGCTATTAGCGGCTTACATCCCAAGGTAGCTTGATTGTTGATGAGTTGGGAGGTGGTAGAGTAGTAATGTAGTCAACACCCTTGACAAAAGGTTTTGAAATAAGGTTTTCACTGTTCACTACAAGACATTAAGAGCTAAGTCTTATCTCTCTCTATTCCAACTAAGCCATTCATACTGCATCAAGCCCTTAAAGTAATGTTGGCTTAGGTCAAGTTTTACCTTTTTTTCTTCTTAAAAGAATTTTACCCTCATAATTAACATTCCTATGGCCTTCAAAGGCCTTATAAGGGTTTTTCTCCTCCTCTAGTCCTTGAGCTCCTAAGTAGCTTCCCATCCTTGATAACCTTACCAACTAAATTAGTTTATAACACTTCCTTAAGAATTGTTCAATTTGCATAGTTAAATCACCTTTGATAAAGAACATACTCTACTACCCATAAAACTAAACTCTTACTGGTCGAGGATCTAAAATTTTACTTTATAAAGTTAACTCACTTTATTATAATATGCCACCAATCAGTCCATCCCAAGGATCACATTAAAATCCTTCATCTCTAGTACCAACAAATAGGCCTTTGCTTCTCTATCTCTAATGTTGAGGGTGCAGGATATATAGATTGAATTTACCAAAATGATGATCCAGAGACACTCAGATCAAACTCTAGTGGTATAGGTAGGAACCCACTATTTCTCCTAATAAAATTGGCAAATATGAAATAATGTGTGGCATTAAGGTGAAATCAAACGTGTAAATAGAGGATACCTTAATCATACCCCCTCTGGCCCTCCCTCTCCCATCACCGGCCACGGCCGCGCCCTGCCATGGCCGGGTGGCTGCCAGCCATGGCCTGGCCACAGGCCACCGGGTAGGGGAGAAATTTTTTTTTTGCAAACCCCCCCCCCCAAACCCCCTCCAGCCCTCCCTCTCCCGTCGCCGGCCACGACAATGGCCGTGGCCGTCGTCGCCGGCCATGGCCACGCTCAGCCGTGGCTTGGCCACGGTGGCCAGGCCATGGGTAGGGGAGAAACAATTTTTTTTTGCCCAGCCCTGATCCCTCTCCCGTCGCCGGCCATGGCAGTGGCCGTGGCCATCGTCGCCGGCCATGGCCACGCCCGGCCGTGGCCAGGTGGCTGCCGGCCATGGCCTGGCCTTGTGGCCAAGCCACGGGTAGGGGAGAATAAAAAATTTTCCAAAACCCCCCTGCCCCAAACCCCCTCTGGCCCTCCCTCTCCTGTCGCTGGCCATGGCCGCGCGGCCGTGGCCTAACCACGGGCCAACGGATAGGGGAGAAAATTTTTTTTTGCAAACCACCCCCCCCCCCCCCCCCCAAAACCCCCTCCGGCCCTCCCTCTCCCGTCGCTGGCCATGGTCGCCACATTGGCTTCCAGCCGTGGCCTGGCCAGGCCTTGGGTAGGGGAGAAAATTTTTTTTTCCAAAACCCCCTTGCCCCAAACTCCCTCCGGCCCTCCCTCTCCTGTCGTCGGCCATGGCCGCGCCCGGCCATGGCCGGGCCACCGGGTAGGGGAGAAATTTTTTTTTTTGCAAACCCCGCCCCCCAAACCCCCTCCGGCCCTCCCTCTCCCGTTGCTGGCCATGGCAGTGGCCATGGCCATCGTCGCCGGCCACGGCCGCACCCAGCCATGGCCAGGTGGCTGCCGACCATGGCCTGGCCACGGTGGCTGGGCCACGGGTAGGGGAGAAATTTTTTTTTTTTCCAAACCCCCCCCCAAACCCCCTCTGGCCCTGCCGTGGCTATTGTTGCCGGCCACAGCCACGGGTAGGGAAGAAAAAAAAATTTTGCAAACCCCCCCCCCTCCAAACCCCCTCCGGCCCTCCCTCTCCTGTCGCCGGCCACGACAAGGGGAGAAAGAAAAAAAATTCCAAACCCCCCCCCACGCCACGGGCCGAAAAAAAAAACCCAACCATGGGCCAAAAATATGAACCATCGGCAAAGATTGCAGAAATATGAACCATTCATCCTTGCATCCCAAGCTCAGCAAGTATTTTACTACAGATATCCAAGTTTGCACAACGAGAAGCGTGATTGGTGGGCTCTTTCTAAAATCGTCCCACATTTAGCAATCATATTAGATGAGAGTTCATCAAGTCAATCACCTGAGTGCCCTGCATTTCAAGAGGATAAGATAGAAATGCATGCAATTGAGGATGACACAAGGGCTCCTGAAACAACCGTTAGAGATCCAAATGGTAATGTCAAGAAATTAAGGATGCAAATGTTCGGTTTCCTTCTGATGATAATGACACTGAATCACAATCTGATATGGCATCGGATGTTGAACCAACATTTGATGAAACAAATGACATCGATTAAACATAGAAGTTTATTCAATTTTAATTTTTTTATAAGAGCTAAATTTATACATATTCAATCATTATTCATATTTATATTGCATGGATCTTTTGTATTTTCAGTATGTCGGGCCGAGATAGATCTTCCGGCGATGGACAGAGCGAGCAGGGACATAGCCCTGCCGCATCATATCACTTCATGAGCATTGAAGATGGAGAGTTTAGATCTACAGCCTTTGAGTCTCATAGCCGATCGGCACAGACCTCTGAGAGTTCTTCCTATGCCGGTCGCACCGTACTTTGACTGGATGCTGATGGGCAGTAAGTATATACTAATTGTAAACATATGTTTATGTTTTAAAGTCAATTACTAATTAACATGTATTTTTTTTAATAGCTTTATTGAGCACCATATTGTATCAAGCCGGATCAACTCTATATTTCAGAGCCATGCTGATCCCACTGGCTACGATTGGCACCATGTATCTGCGGCCATGAGGGAGTTTTATTTTTTAAAGTTTCATGTAAACTTATTAAATACAATTTATCACTGATAGAAAATTTTTTAATCTTAATATATTCTTAAACTAACTATTTATTTCAATATAGAAAAAGTTTACGTGGGACCCTGCCATCCATGATGCCATTAGGGAAGCATGGAATGCTCTTGCGGCACGCTAATACTCCGACATGCTTCATCGTTGGAGGAGATCGAGTGAGCATCCTGTGCATGTGTCGAAGGGTATTTGGCATGAATGACAGCAGGTATGACAGTCTGAGGCTTGGCAAAGGAGGTCCGCATCAGCCACCATGAATCGTCGATCCAAGAAGGCCGGTCATGGCACGGGTCTCTCTTGCCACACTGCGAGGTCCATTTCGATTATGGAGCACAGACGCCGTATGGTAAAAAAATATAAATAATTTAATTACTAATTTAGTCATTTGCAAATACTTACATTTATATCATGTCTTCTGCTTTTGTAGTTTAGAAGGAGGGAAGATCCTGGTGAGTTTCGCTTATTCAGGGGGACACACACCAGGAAGGATGGTACCTAGGTCGATGCATGATCACAGGAGGTTGCGGTAAGAAATTAGACTTATGTTGTAACTGTTTAATTTCTAAACATTTATTCAGGTTCGTATGATGATTCATTTATCGTTGATTCTATAATTCAAAGGCAGGAGTTGAGGAGCTTTAGTCCCAGGCATCACAGGTCGACTCCATTGATGGGGGGCCGCCCGTCAAACTCTCACCATAGGAGAGTCAACGTGAGTTTTTGGAAGCTGTTGGTGCCCAGCCGCAAGACTGTAGGGTCTACGGTCTGGGCACTAAAGCATCTAGATATTTTTTTGGCTCCATTCGCACTATTCTGGTGATATTCCTCCTGATCGTTTAGACAATATTCAAAGATCTATTATAGAGGAGGTTCGGCAGGAGGCTTGGCAGGAGGTTCGGCAAGAGATTCAACAGGAGCTTACAAACATGAGAGAACAGATGCGTCAGATGCAAGATTTGGTTCACAAAATGTCACAGGATTCATTCCAACACCGTAGCCTTTCCGTGATCGTGATAGTGCAGATTCTTGATGTATTTTTTTCTGCTTATGTTTTGTATATCAAAATTTATAAGTATCAATATATTAAATTTTTATATATTTTTAAAAATTTTGTGATGAATGTTTCGATCACTATTTGAATGAAATGAAATTTATAATAATTTAATTTTATTTTAAAAAATTAATTAGCGATGCTATTGCGATAAAAAATTTTTGTCGTAATATTTTCTTGCCTTTAAGATTTAAATTCTTATGAGACATTTTGAAATTACATTCATAAATTTTATGTCCCTTTTTGTTACAATGATAACATGAAATATCATCCTTGATTATTTTTTTATAAAGAAATTATTGACATATTTTTGTTTCATATGTGGTCTATATCCTAAACCAGTTTTATCAAAAATAGCTTTTTGATTGTTCAATAGTAAATTAAGTTTTTCTGAGCTATATGTAAATTTATCAACAATATTTTTATACTTATCAACTTCTTTCTTCAAATTAAGATTTTCATTAGAAATTGATTCATTTTCTTTCAATATATCATCCTTTTTAGATTTTAGTTTGTTAATTTCAAGAACTAGTTCATTTTCATTTTGAGAAGATCAAAGTTTTCAGTTTTCAAAGTTTTATTTTTGGTTCTCAAAATCTTGAAATCACTAACTAATTCATTAAATGCATCATATAATTCATCAAAAGTAAAATCATCATTGGGGGTTTCAGAATTTACCTTATTGTCATCATTCGCCATGAAGCATATGTTGGCAACTTCTTTTTGTTCTTCTTCGGATGAAGATTCTTCACCGTCGCTCCAAGTTGCAACATAGGCTTTCTTCTTTTTCTTGTATCTCTTCTTTAATTGAGGACATTCAGATCTAAAATGTCCCAGCTTCTTATATTCATAACATATTAAGGGATCCTTATCCTTGTCCTTATCCTTTTCTCTTTCTCTTTCTCCTTTCATTTTTATTTCAGACTTTTTCTTGTGGAAGGGTCTCCTTCTTCGCATGAATTTTCTGAATTTCTTAGCCAGAAGAGCTGTCTCATCATCTTCTTCATCATCTTCACTGCTGCTCTTTTCACTTTCAGCAGCCTTGAGTGCAATTCTTCTCTTCTTTTTCACCTCTTCCTCTTGATGTTGTTTCATTGTTAGCTCATGGGTCATTAGGGATCCAAGTAGCTCCTCCAAAGGTAGAACATTCAAATCTTTAGTTTCTTGGATTGCTGTCACTTTGGCTTCCCATGATCTTGGAAGAGACCTAAGAATTTTTCGTACTAATTCAGAGTTAGTATAAGTCTTACCAAGACTTTTCAAACCATTTATAATATCAGTGAATCTAGTGTACATGCATGTGATTGACTCATTTTGTTCCATGCTGAATAATTCATATTTGTGCATTAGTATGTTAATTTTGGATTCCTTAACTTGGTTGGTACCCTCATGAGTAACTTTCAACCTTTCCCATATTTTTTTGACTGAAATGAAGTGGATATTCGATTGAATTCATTTGCATCCAAAGAACAATATAAGACATTCATGGCTTTGGCATTGAGCTGAGCTATTTTTCTATCATTCTCATTCTAATTCCTTTCGGGCTTAGGAACGATAGATCCGTCTACAATGTGTGTGGGTGTGCTAGGACCATTAATAATGACACTCCATAGTTCATAGTCTAAAGCTTGAATAAAAATTCTCATTCTACCTTTCCAATATGAATAATTTGCCACTAAACAAAGGAGGTCAATTTATGGATTGACCTTAGAAAAAGATGATCCAGCTTGAGCTACCATTTGGATCTTTAGCTCTTGATTGTTAAATCAAGCCAAAATGAGCACAAGCTCTGATACCAATTGTTGGCCCAGATGGCAACCCAAGAGGGGGGGTGAATTGGGTTCTTTTAAAAAATTTAACAATTAAAAATTAATTTCACAAAGTTAATGTGCACAAGTGAAGTAATGCAATAATGTAAAGCACAATATAGAAGAAGATAGAGAGAGAGAAAAATAATCACGACAAACACAAGAGATTTATAGTGGTTCGGTGTTACCCACACCTACGTCCACTCCCAAGCAACTCTTGGGTCCACACTATAATCATCCTGATTATAGTTAAGTTATTTTGCAAGATCACAACTCGAACTTATTGTTTTACACGGGGTCACAACGAACCCAGCTGGTTTTCACGGGTTCACCAGCACACAACCCAACGTAAGCTACACTTAGCTTACCCCAAGGTCAATTACCTCAACTAATTCAATCCCTTGATTGAATTAGGACACAAGCAATTCAGATAAAAGTTTACAGCAATTTAAAGCTCCTCAAATGAGCAAATATGCAATGTAAATAAATAAGAATAGAAAAGCCTATTTTGGATCGATTTGAAGTTGAGTTTTTCTTCTTTTCTTTTTTTCCTCTTCTCTTCTGAATGGGCTATCAAGATATGAACTCTGATTCTTGAACGAAGCTCGTTGAAGAGAAGTCTGAAATTTTAGGGCTCTAGCTCTTCTTCTTCAAATCGATGAAAATCCTTAGGATTTGATCTTCAAAGGATGTTGGATTTCTCTTATGTCTCTTTTCAATTGATGGCCTTGAGCACAGAGATTTTCTGCTTTGATTTTCCTCTTTTTCTTTCTCTCTATTTTTCGTTTTCTTTTCTTTTGTTATGTTCTCTATTTTCAAACAGACGAACTCCTTTTTATAAACATTCTTAATCCAAGATTAGGTAAAAAATAGTCATTGAAATGTACTTGGATTGCTTTCTCATGCAAAGAAATAGATCCGTTGGGGGTTAGGTGAAGAAATGTTACTGTTGGAATCCATTCTGATAGATTTCAAAAATCGTTTATGATAGGTTGGAGTCGGCTCCAACTTTTAAGGTGTCGGCTCTAAGTCAGATTTTCAAAAATAGAAATAAAAAGTCCGTTGGGGAGTCGGCTCCGATAAACTGTGGTGTCGGCTCGACGCGATCTGGAGTCGGCTCTAAGTTTTGAGGGTGTCGACTCTAACATTGTCCCGAAAATACACTCTCTGTTCACAGGTTAGAGTCGGCTCTAACATTTCCAGATGTCGGCTCCGAAACTCCAGGTGTCGACTCCAAACCTGTGACGCAGAAAATTATTCTCTGTGTCTCAGGTTAGAGTCGGCTCTAGAATTTCATGTGTCGACTCTAAACCGTGCCAAAATATTAAACTATTCTGATACACTTTGGGTCGGCTCCAAACACTGTGTCGGCTCCAAGTTCTGAACTTTGATATATTCCATTAAAAACCGATTCAAACTGATTTTTATATAACTTTTGAATAATTTAACTTTTCTAAGTTCCTGAAATACTTGTTAATTTCATTAGTAATATAAGAAATATACTCATGACTTTTGTTAATCATCAAAATCAATAGGTGGGTCAACAGTGTCGCAGATGCGTCGCTAAATTTTTTTCACTGTTCTACTTTCATCAAATGCTAGTATTGTTAAAAATAGAGATTAAAACTAGATAAAAGATATAATGTTCAAGAAATATACTAAAAGTGGAAGGATAACATTCTTTTAATATGATATGATATTTTTTTTCAACGCTCATAAAACTCAAGACATTTTGCCTAGATACATAAGGAAGGATAACATTCTTTTAATATGATATGATAATTTTCTCCGCACTCATAAAACTCAAGACATTTGGCCCTTTTATAAATACATAAAGGTGCCTTTCTAACTTCCCTCATGATATAAATAACTCTTAAATTTCACCAAGACTGTTAGACTTCAACAACACTAATTATTAACTCTTAGACTTCAACAACAGTAATTACTAACTCTTAGACTTCACCGGGACTCTTAGACTTCACAACACTAATTACTAACTCTTAGACTTCATGCACTAACATTAATTACAAAATTATCTTCCAACATTATCCCCCCTTAATTTTATAATTTTCTTAATATCATCAATCACTAATTTAAAACACAGCTAGGAAAAAAATCCCTTATAGTGCAAGCTCTTCTTTTTGATATAAAAGAATGAATTCCTGTATCTTCTACGATTACTATTTCAGTATCTTCTATGATCATTTCTTTTTTATCTTCAGCTTCAACTCATTTAACCTTTTGTTACATCTTCATATCTGTTCTTCAAATCTTTATACTTTTCATGCAAATCTTACCTAAAGATCTTGACTTCTTCTATTTCCTGAAATATTTTTAAATAAATAATTGCTTGCAAAGCTGCATCGTTTTCAGCTTCTTTTTTGGTAACAGTTCCATATCCTTCAATCATCAGTCTTCTACTTGAATCTTCAAAATCAATTGTGGTCATAAAAATTGGTGAGTGATTTGGTCTAGATCTTTCATAAATGTACCTTGTTGATAAAAAATTTAACTTTTCAAGCATTTTTTTGAGCATTAGCTTGTATGGCGCAACCAAACTATTGCCGTTTCATCCTTCATTTTGCACAATTTGATGTTAAGGTTTTTTTTTTCCCTTCAACCTCTAAAGATTGCTCTTGCAAAGTCTCTTTATCTTAGATTTACATATTTCTCTACGGTTGCTTTCGACCCGAAGACTTAATAACCTGAGTGAGGATATGAACAACTTCTTCACAAGCTTCTTCTGACTTTGAAGTAGCTGATTTGTGGCTCTCTGGCTTTGATACCAAACTAGATAAAAGATATAATGCTCAAGAAATGTACTAAGAGTGGAAGGATAATATTCTTTTAATATGATATGATAATTTTCTCCACACTCATAAAACTCAAGACATTTGGTCCTTTTATAAATACATGAGAATGCCTTTCTAACTTACCTTATGATTACAAACAGTTCTCAGACTTCAGTAGGACCCATAAACTTCAACAACACTAATTACTACCTCTTAGACTTTACCAGGACTCTTAGACTTCAACAACACTAATTGTTAACCCTTAAACTTCATCAGGACTCTTAGTCTTCAACAAAGCTAATTACTAACTCTTAGACTTGATGCACTCCCCTGGCTCCAACGCCTCAAGCGACCTCCTTGCATTACACACCCCGAGAACCTCACATAAAACATCAAGGGTCGTTGGCTTTTCACCAGGGAAGTTCAGACAGCACATGGCACGGGCGGTTCATGTGTTCGCAGACAGCACATGGCACGCGGTTCAGCTGGGCCTGACGGGCTGCCTCTATGAACGAGTCAGTGGTGATGGTCGACATCTTCGCTCCTGGCAAAAAAAAAATATATATAATGGATATGAAATCTGAACTGCTTTATTAAAGACGTACAGGAAATCTCAACGTATAGTTGGAGAGAGATGATCAGTAAAATTAAGGTCATAATAAAATTTTCCTGGAGAAAATCTGGTGATGATTCTAAAGTGAATAACAGAAAATAAAACCAAGAAATAAATCTGTAACAAACATGCATGCGTCAAGAAGAATCATAAGATAAAAAAATCATATAAGCTGTACAAAAAATAAAGGAGAAAAGGAGAACGATCACTGTAAGCTTCGTTTCAGAATCAAAGTAGAAGATTTTGACTTCGACTCAAGTGGACTTCATGATGTATAAGTTCTAATATTTAAAATATTGAAAAAAGAAGAAGAAGCAATCTCGGACTACGCAAACACGCGCGCTCACAAGAAAGCCTTCCTTTCCCTTCTTCTATAGTTTCTCTCTATCTCTCTCTTTCAGCGAGAAAGCCATCAAAAGATGATCGGAATTGTTTTTAGATGATGAGAGAAGTAACTTTTCCTTCCTCTAACATGAAGGATTTCAGAATATTTAGTGAGAACTCTATGGAAAAAAAACTGATACCTGCTGGATTAAACAAGATGTCTCCTTTAATTCACCAGCGACCTCTTCTTTCCTTCTCGTCGCTAGCAGGTGGAGGAAGAAAGGTCAAAGAGCAATAGTCGGGGTGAATGGTTTTAGACATGGTGATTTTATGCTAACTTTCTTTCTTTCTTTGGGTAAGGTATTCTCGAATCCTATTTTCGTGTTAGGTGCTTTTAGAATCGTGCGAGTTGTTCTCTGGCGCATTTCTTCAGCATGCTTTAAGATTCGTGTTTTGGCAAACTCCGTCTTCAATCTCCGTCGATCTTCATCGCCTGGCTTGCTGCTTCTCACCGGACTTTCGTTAAGCTGTCCCTGGTAGTCCTATGGCGGCCGATGGGACCTCGGAGGCCTATGCTCCCCGAAGGAGGACTGTGGAGTCCGGCTATAAATGGGTTTCGTCGTCTCCATCTCCGGCGGAGGTGGCAAGGTTGGAGTGCAGCTTCCCTGAGGAGGTTCGTGTGCCGGAGTCGTTGCTGGAGGAGGAGATAGTGGGATGGCAGCACAGAGCTGTAATCATCCTTTCCTTCCTCAAGTGGGTGCCGGTTGAAGCCTTCATAAGAGAATTTCGATAAGCAAGAATTCCTGGTGTGATTGAACCAATTAGCCTCGCCTACGTTGTCACATCTTCCGCTTTGAAGATCCGGCGGCTTGCGATCTGGTCCTCTACCATCCATGGGTTATCAACGGACAAGTAATTGGGGCGAAGCCTAGCGTCCAGAATTCTTTCCGGCTGAGGATTCCATCGCCTTGGTTTTGATTTGGATGCGGATGCCAAACCTTCCATTGGAGTTCTGGAAGGAGGACATCCTCCGTGCTATCTCGAAGCCAGCGGGTGTCTTTTGCTGTGCTGATTCCGCCACGATGTCAAGGAACAGAGGTGGATTTGCGAGGGTGGCAGTTCGAGTAGACCTTCGTCAACCTCTTCGCCCTGGGACCCAAGTTCAGGGCATCCAGGGAACCTTCTGGCAGCAGTTCATCTTCGAATCGCTGGAGGGAATCTGTCCCAAGTGTGGGTCTTTGCACCTGGCTGGTGCATGCTCTGCGTCGGCCATGGCAGCGGGGGAGGATTCAGGCAGCTGCTTTGTTTTTGGGCCATGGATGGCGGCGGTTCGTCAGCGGAGGAGTGCTGAGGGTTCTCACTTAAGAATCCTCAGGTCACCTATGCTTCATGCCCTGCTCCCCATCCGGTCTCCGCTGATCCGAGTCTTGATGCTGGTTGGAAGTCGCCCGTAAAGCTGCGATGTAGGCATCCTTCGGGGCCATCGGCGGAAGTTCAGGTATTCCAAGTTACCTCTGTCTCCGTGGATGTGCCTATTCAACAGGTGTTGGTCGATTTGAAGGGAACAGCTAAAGGTAAGTAGAAGTTGGCTATGGAGGGAGAAGAGATGGTTGAAGCTGAGATGGTGGCCGTGTCGGTTCATTAGGCGCGTGCCATTTTCAAAGCTTCAGCAAGGGAGCCTCATCAACTGACTAAGGCTGGGGTCCCTGATTCCCATAAGTTCCAATCTTTGATCTTGTCTAACCCCTTTGCCTCTTTGAGTTCGGACTCGAATGTAGGGGGCCATATGGAAGATAGAAATCGGTTTTCGGGTCCCCTTAAGAGGGCCAGACCAGTTGATAGCCAGCCTCCGAGGTCTAAGTCCAAACCGGAGAAGAGGAATGGTAAAGTTAAGGGGAATAACATCAAAAGTTGAGTGGATATCATTCCTTCTTTGGTTTGCATGACCCAGCCCCCCTGCTGTCTTAAGGTTGTTCAGGAGGTGGAGATGGTCAACCCGGTTAGGCAATATGATCTAAACTGTGAGTCGTCCTCTGGTGATCTAGTGGGACAGGGTTCAGTTGGCACTGAAGCTGACTCAATTGCTCTGAAGGCTGGTCCAATTCAGAACTCCGAGGGTGGCTCACTGACTGGAGGATGTCACACTGATAGCTTTATGTCAGAGGACATGGGAGGGGTCTCATCTACCCCCAGTTAAATTTATGAAGATCTTAATATGAAATGTTAGAGGTGCTAATAAGCCCTCATTCCATTCCTCTTTTGGTAGATTGATGCAATTACATAACTTTGATATATGTATCCTATTAGAAATCCGACTGTCGGGTGATAGTCTGACGAGGTTTCGGAGACAGATTGCCCATTCTTGGTCTTCTTATGCTATGGAGGCTGAGGGGTTTTCAGGAGGCATGTTGGCCATCTGGCGTGATTCAGTTGTTACAATTGATGCATTTCATCAATGTAACCAATAGCTTGGTCTTCTTGTTTCTGAAGGAATTTCTGATCCCTAGCTCCTATCGGCGGTCTATGCCAGTACGGATTATCGTAAGAGACGGGCCCTTTGGTCTGAGCTGCTCTCCCTTCTAGACCATGGTATTCCATCCATTATTGCTGGTGACTTTAATTGTATCACTGAGGCTAGTGAGAAGAGAGGGGGAAGAAGAGTTACTAGCTCAGCTGACATAACTGAATTCAGGTCATTCATCGGGTCTTCTGGGTTGATGGATTTGGGGTACTCGGGGCCCCAATTCACCTGGTGTAATAACCGACAGGGGTCAGTGCCAGTTTGGAGAGATTGGATAGAGCCTTGGCCTCTGTGCAATGGCTTCAAAAGTTTCCTTCTGTCTCAGTTACTCATCTTCCAAGAATCGCCTCAGATCACTATCTCATTTTAATTTCCACGGAGGCCAATCAGCTTCAGAGGAAACAGTTTAGATTCAAGCGGTTCTGGACGTTTCATTCTTCGGCTCGAACTATTATTTCTCAGATCTGGCACCTTTCTATTAGGGGCAATGCTGTCTATCGGTTATCTCGTGGGCTTATGATGGCCAGATGCAGACTTTTCACATGGAATAGATTGAAAGTTGGGGATCTGGTGAGGCAAATGGAGCAGGCTGAAGCTGTTATCAGTGCCCTCCAGGCGAAAGAAGATCAAGATGGATTTCTATTGGATTCTGACCTATCCTTGCTACGGGAGAATCTTGCTCACCACCACTCCCTTCTTCGATAGCAGGAGTTATATTGGAGGCAAAGGTCCAGGGTTCAGTGGATCCGTGAAGGTGACCATAATACTAGATTCTTTCATCAGGCTCAGCTAAATCGGAGGATTGTCCCCTTTATGGCGGGAGTTGGGGGCCCTTCCGTTTCTCACCTTCTGTTTGCCGACGATTGTATTCTTCTGGGTCAGGCTACTACTACTAATGCGGCTTCCTTTCATTCCATTATTCAGCGTTATTGTCAGGCTTCGGGTCAGAAGGTCAATCTTCTTAAGTCTTCAATCTGTTTCAGCCCGAAGACTCTAGATCCATTAAAGAAGCTATTACCAATCTGATGGGTATATCTACTCAACTGACCGTTTATGTATCTGGGGATTCCCATGACCGGTAGACGTCCCCGATGTTCTGATTTTGCATATCTTGAGAGACGTGTTCAACAGCGTATTGAGGGATGGCAAGTCACTGGCTTATCGATGATGGCCAAAGTTACCATTATTCGGTTGGTCCTTTCTTTCATTCCTCTTTATTTGCTTTCAAATGCGGCCATCCCATCAACCTGCCTTCGGAGGATTGAGAGATGTTTTCGAGATTTTCTATGGGCTTCAATGCAAGATTGTCACGATATTCACCTTCTTTCTTGGGACAGGATCTGTATGCCAATTCATGAAGGAGGTATCGGGATCCAATCTCTGATGGTAAGACGGACTGCTTTATTGGCCAGGCATGCATCACGTTTTCTCTTGGAGCCGCAATGTCTTTGGAGCTCTGTTATGCGTGCGAGGTATGGTGAATGGCAGTCTGGGGAGAACATTATTCCGTCCCGGGAGTGTTCCTCTTTCTGGAAGGAGGTGTGTCAGTATGGGGACTCTACCCTACAGAATATCTCATGGATGATAAGTGATGGTCATTCTATTGATGTTATTCAGGATTCATGGATTTCTGAGCTCTCTCTATCTCGGTGGCCCTCTTTCATTAATATTGATGTCCCCACTGATTTGAGGGTTAAGGATTTGATATCACCAGATCCCCCCACCTGACGTACCCACTTGGTGACCCATTTCTTTGGACCGGAACTATCTCAACGGATTCTCTCGATTCCTCTTATCGCTGGTCCCTCGGTTGATGTCAGATTATGGCAAAGATCCTCTCTTTGTAGGGCCCCTCTCAAGGATCTTACGAACTTTTTTAGGCCTCAGTCCCAGTGTACGAAGGAGGCTGCTTGGGTCTGATCGCTCCCCACTCTTCCCAAGGTTCAGTTGTTTATTTGGAAGCTTCTTTAGGACTGTCTTCCGACTAGTTACCTACTCTCTCATAGGGGTGTGCCAATTTAGGCAATTTGCCCTCTGTGGATTGAAGAATGAGACGACTAACCATGCTATTTTTATATGCTCTCATGCTAGATGGATTTGGCATCTGATGGGTTATAAGTGCAGAGAGAACGGTTCTAGTTCCCCTCACTCCCTCTTCATTCAGGATCTCCGAAGGGCCACGAAGTATCAATGCGGTATCTAAGCGGTCATGGCCTATCAGATTTGGTTAACAAGGAACTAGTTTATATTTACTGAGGACTTCGTTTCTTTTCCTGGGAGCCCCCCTTCCAAGGTTTGTCAAAATCAACTTTGATGGTAGTGTTCATGGTAGATATGCTGGATCGGCCTTTATTATCCGTGGGCCTCAGGGCGATATGCTGGCAGCGGGCGGATTTAGTACCCTCGACTCCTCTGTCCCTATGATTGAGCTTTATGGGGCCTGGGCTGGTATTACTTATGCTTCTAAGTTTCTTCATGCCCATAGAGTAGTCATTGAAGGCGATTCTTTGACGATCATTAAGTGGTTATGGAAGGAGAATGTTCCCGCTGCCCCCATTAATCTGATTCTTCGGGATATCTGGTCCATTCTTTAGGAAATGGATGCAGCCCATATATGTCATATTTTTCGTGAAGCCAACTCGGTGGCTGACTGGGTGGCGGCTTCTATTGCTCAGCACACTGGCCATTGGCTATGGAGACTGGGAGACCCTTATCCTCCTGTTTTGGTTCAAATTTTGTATTCCGATGTATCTGGGCTAATTCACACAAGACTAGTGTGATGGCCCGTGTGTACAAAAAAAAAAAAAAAAAAAAGGTATTCTATATATTGGGACTCCTCTAGGACATTGAACCCAACAACATTTCTTTCTTATCTCTTCTCACAATTAAATGAATGCCAACTCATAAATGAGCGTAAATTGACATTAATGAGATGATTTTGGTTTCCTGTTTATCTGATACACCTAATTCAATGTTATTATGAAGCACATCTCAAGTCTCAATGATAAAATATTTAAAAAATGAAAATTAAATAAGGGATTGATATTGTTTTATGTCTATTTTCCGAGAGTAGTCTGTGGGTTTGGTGGTGACTCCGTTCTCTCCACAGGCCTTTCTCTTTCCTGGAGGGGGGAAAATGTGGATGTACGGCACAAAATTTTCCTTACAAATAAACAAAGGAAAATGTGAAAAAAGAGGTCTAAAATATGTTATATGGATGTTAGTAGATAGAAAACAATAAAATATTAAAAAGTGTCAGAAGATAAGAGGATCAATTATGATTGCTAGAATACACAGGTGACTACGAGTTTACATGGCTTTTATATTATGATTTTAACAGTAACATTTTGTGATAACTAAGAACTCCATATATGTTCATTGTTCAATAGTGAGTAGTAATTATTTTGATGTAAGAAGACATAGGTAACAAGTTTGCAAGGATTTGTGATAGCATTGTAATGTCAACAATTTTGCTCTTTGTGGTGAAATGATGTTTCAAGGTTTGCACTCACATTTTGGCTGGCAAGTTGCAATCATTTCTACAATAAGTTGAACTTGCATAACTCTAGATAAATGTGGTGATGTGGTTCATTCATAGTAAGTTCAAGGTAGCTAGAAGACATTAGTGATTATTTTAAAAAGATTAATTTGATTATTGTAATTTGATTTCAAGATGACAATTTTGCTCCATTAGATGTGATTAAAAATTAGGGTCCATGTTAACAAGGAATGTTAATCATATATTCAACTAATGTACTTCTAAGGAATGAGGTCTTTTAATATAACTTGCTTAATTATGCAAAGAGTCAATTTGGATACGGCCTACAACTCCCACTTGGGGTTATGCATGGCAAAACTAATGGATTAGGAGCCAAAAATCCAATGTATGGAAGGACTATAATTGTAACAACTCAAGAATTCACTCAAAAAGACTAGTAAAAAGTATTATTTGTTACCTCTTAGTCCCTATCAAAGCATTAAAAATTTATTTAGTACATAGTTGATGTGTGATTCATAGACTCTCTTATGCTTTCTTCATTTAAGTCATAATATCCTCCCAGATTAAAGATTCAAATCTAAATAAATTCAAATGCAATCACAAACATATAAGGCTTCAAATGCAATCACAAATATATAAAGGCTCTCTCTAGTGTACCCTAGTTTACATGGGTTGTAGATTGTGTTTGTTCTGATACATTTGTAACAAGTTAGGATCTCACTCAAAAGGCTAACTAACAATGTATTATTTGGGCTCTTTATTTTGAATAATTACCCAAGGTTTATGTGGCACATAATTAATATCAGACTAAACATATGCAAGAATGGATTCTCACAATAATTACATTAACTAGCTTTCTCATTTTTGTTTACCTATAACTAGAAGTTGCCACTATATTTTGTTATTTGTTTGTTCATGCAACTAGGAGTATTCTATGACCCTAAAATGGAGTGGAAAACTTACCCTCCGACCTACCATGCAACTTAAAAGACTAAGAGCTATGACTATGTAATTCAGCAAATTGTTATTTGCAAAATATAATCAATGTAGTTTACTCAAACAATTTTACATTTAGAAGAATTTTTTTATTGTACCAAACAACAAAAAGAGTATTTTGTACTCCAACCATTT
The DNA here is from genome assembly GCA_900491605.1 of Calamus simplicifolius. Lineage (NCBI taxonomy): Eukaryota > Viridiplantae > Streptophyta > Magnoliopsida > Arecales > Arecaceae > Calamus > Calamus simplicifolius. The sequence goes on from UESW01002859.1 coordinate 118,768, forward strand.
CTAGTCAAAGACAGAATGATAGATATATCCTAAAGCTAAAATAACAACATTGCTACAATTATCTAGGATATGCAATGGCCAAAATAGACAACTAAGAAACTAGATATCACGTATGAATGGAGGTTATGTCTACATGCCAAACATATCCAAGCATGTTCATGTAATTCTAAGGAATGGATATCTTAAACAAATGACTATAGAAAGAGTCAAGCACTATTAATGAAGTATTAGGTAGAACAATGTGACTGTAAATTTACATATTAGTTCAATAATGAATTGCAAATGCATACAATCGATAATCAATGCCATAATATTATAATGTGCATATTAATAATTACTAACAAATAGAAACAGAGATTGTTTACTTGTCAATCATGGCAATGCAGTACCAGTACAAATGAACCCAGACAAGTCCCCCTTGCAATAGTGAAAGCCCCATCCTATGCCATTCAGAACCATTATCATAAAGCAAAAAAAAATGATCATACCAATATTGCACCTAATATACCAATACATTCTTCAATCTTGCAAGGATTAACATATAGGCACTATAAGCTCCAGCATACACCGCTATCCTTTTAGGATCAAGCATGCACACAATATAGAAACCATTTTGTTGCCTAATTTGGGATGGATCAAGCAGATAGGCGACATAGACTTTGGTACAGGCTTGATATGTTGTAGATCAAGCATGTTGGCACTAATGGGTGCTCAAATCTATAGAGACAATAATAAATCAAAGACAAATAGGCCATAAAATGGTAGAAATCAAGGTAGGGCTTAGCTAGAAATTGGGGATTAGGGTTGGGGTTAGATTTGGAGTAGATCAAGAAAGAGATGAGGCTGACGGCCATGGGATGTATTAGGGTTTAGATAGAAATTAAAGCTATAGTTAGGGCTTTAGCCCCAATATGAACAAGCGCTTATTGAAATATCGAGAGGAATGCAGAGGATGGAGGAGAAAAGTAAGGGCTTGATCGGAGGAGGGATGGATGAGACGACGAAATGAGAAGGATAAGAAAAAGCATATGAAAGAAAAGAGGGATGAGTAAGAGGATGACAGTATAAGGAAGCAAACCTTGAGCAATGGAGGGTGATCGATGAAACTCCAAGGATGGGGATTGTAGCTGAAGGAAGCCAAAGCGATGGAAAGGGAGAGAAAAGGGAAGGAGGATTCCCGAACAAGGCAATAGCAATGAGTAAAACTCCAACTGAAGCGGTGGGTGAACACAAAACACATCTTTCACTTGTCGCATTTTATCGTATGGTCGACTCTATAGTATAACTGCTTGCAGTAAGTATAGCCTTTCTATGACTCCAAATGTATGGACCCCACACTGTTTACATGCATCCAAATAATAAAAAAGGCAACCTTTTGCTACTGGTGTTCATTTTCACATGATGCTGTTCGAAACATTGCCTAACTTAATTATAGTAGTTATAAGATGTGAATGATGAATTTAAAACAATTGATTTGATTAGTTTCAAACACCACCAAAATTTAATTACAATAGCTATGAGAAATGGATGATGAATTTAAATAGATCAATTTGTTGATTGCATCATGATTGCAATGGAAACAATTTTGCTCCATAATAGGTATTGAACAATTAGCTTGCATGCCAACATTAAATGGATGAGTGAAAACTACGTTACTAATATGTTTAGAATTGTTTACCTCCTAGCTAGTGCAAAACATGCAATATGGCTTATTTGCACTAAGTTTGATTATGGTAACTTGAAGACACATGTGATGAGTTCGCATAGATTAATTTCTTAATTATAGGGTAATTTAAATGATGATAATGTTACTGTAAAGTGCAATAGTGTAACTAATGAATAATTAGAGTCATGTTAGCATTAGATAGGGGAGTACAAGCAACCCAAAATTTTATTTTATTTTTCTTGTGTTTATGTTTTGTTTTTTATTTCTTATTTTGTTTTGAGGGGGGGGGGGGGGGCGGGTTGTGTGTTGAAAGTGACCATGTTAATATTACGTTGCACCCATGTGCCTCTTGTACAAACTAGGCATTGGTGGCTTCGTAGATATTTAGTTTATGAAGTTATTGTTGTTATATCACTAGTTCAAAAAAACATGCTTATGATTCAAGGTTTTGTGTCAAATTGACATATCTTTAATTAGTAAATAAACACATAGCAGAACATATTTTATATCGACTATTGTGAGGACCCTTGATAATAAGTGTTTAGTACTATATTTGTGGTGCATATATTTAGTCCTATTTATTATTTATTAAAGATATCTTAGATACTTATGTGATGTCAAGAATATAAAATATTGCCTTCTAGCTATCATTTTTGGGTGAAGTATACTTAAACAAACAAAGATCATTCATTTGGTGTAAGAACCAAGAATTTCACTTGAAAAAGTTAGCTAAGAAGTGTTATTTAAGCTCCTTGATCTTGTATGATACGCAAGATTTACCTATAAGCATATAGTTAATGTGAGACTAACACTACAAGAGAAATAAAATATTGCGACGCCCAAATGCGTCGCAATTGCGTCGCTAAACATGATATTGCGACGCAATAGCGATGCAATGACGGCGTCGCTCAAATGTCCATCGTAATACCCATTTATCGCAATGCGTCGCAATATTGCGACTCTCTGGACTCAACTGCGACGCATGCAAATGCGTCGCTAAATTTAAAATTAATTTTTTTAAAAAAAATTATTATTAAATATTGCGACGCACTAAATTGCATCGCAATATTGCGACGCATCCAGATGCATCGCAATATTTAATAATAATATTTTTGGTATAATAGCGACGCAATTTGAGTCGCTAATGCATCGCAAATAAAAATATTTTAAAATATTACGACATAGGGTCATTGCGTCGCAATATTTATTAAAAATTTTTAAAATAAAATAGCGACTCAATTTTAGTCGCTAATGCATCGCTATTAAATTTATTTTTAAATTATTGCGATGCCAGGTCATTGCATCGCAATATTAATAATAATATTTTAAAATATTAGCGATGCAATTTCAGTCGCTAATGCGTCGCAAATTTTGTTTTTAAAAAATATAAAAGATTAAAAATTAAAACGATTAATACAATTTCGCTAAATGTAAATATTGATACAAACATTTTTCACTCAGTCCAAACAATAATAAATTTTCAAAAATAATTTATATATTAAAATTTTGAAGTTTTTACAATATAAAAAAGAAAAGAAAAATACATCAAGAATCTGAGCGATCACGTGGAGGCTGTGGAGGCTGTGGAAGTGAAGACTCTGCGACAAGCGTCTAACCATATCCCGCAAATAATGCATCTCATCTCGCATGTCTGCAACCTCCTGATCCCGGCCTCGCATATGATCCTCAAAATCCTGCTCGACCTCCTGGTGAACCTCCTCTGCAATAGATCTGCGAAGGTCCTGTAAACGCTCGGGAAAATCACCAGGAATCGCGAGCTGGAGGCCTGATGGGAAAAAAATGTAGAAGCTCTAGTGCCCAGACCATAGACCCTGCGGTCTCGTGGCTGGGCACCAATAGCCTCCAAAAACACACGTCGACTCTCCTCTGCTGAGAGTTCGACGGGCATCTCCCCATCAGTAGAGTCGACCTGCGATGCCTGGGAGCGAAGCTCCTGACTCGTGTCTTGAAATTATGAAATCAACAATAAATGAGTTAATAAATTTCTCGAAATAAAATTTTAGAAATTAAACAGATACTACATATATCTAATTTCTTACCATAACTCCCGTGATCGCGTGTCGACCCAGGAACCGTCCCTCCTGGTGTGTGTCGCCCTGAATAGACGAAACTCACCAGGATCTCCGCCCTCCTGCTCAGACTATAACAATAAAAAAAATGATATTAATACAAATATTTATAAATAACTAAAATAGTAATTAAAATATTTATGTTTTCTTACCATACGCCGTCTGTGCTCCTGAATCGAAATGGAGCCCGAAGTATGGCGGGAGAGACCCATGCCAGGACCGCCCTTCTCAGATCAGCGGTTCGTGCTGGCTGATGCGGACCTCCTGCGCCAGCCATCGGACTCCCAGGCCTGCTGCCACTCATGCCAAATACCCTCTGGCACGTGCGCAGGACGCTGACCCGATGACCTCCAACGATGAAGCATGTCAGAGTATCGGCATCGCGTCAGAGCCTCCCATGCTGCCCTAATGGCATCATGGCTGGCAGGATCCCACGTAAACTTTTTCTGCATTAAAATAAACAGTTAGTTTCTGAATTTATTAAGTTTAAAAAATTTTATATCACTGATAAATTGTATTTAATAAGTTTACCTAAAACTCAGAAAAATAAAACTCCCTCGTGGCTGGAGATACGTGGCGCCAATCGTAGCCACTGGGATCTGCACGCCTCTGAAATACGGCGCTGATGTGGCTGGATACATGATGTTGCTCAATGAATCTGTTAAAAAAATGCATGTTTATAAGTAATTGACTTAAAAACATAAACATATATTTTTAATTAGTATATACTTACATCCCCTGAGCATCAAGTCGAAGTACAGTGCGGCCGATGGTGGAAGAACTCTCGGAGGTCTGTGCCGATCGACTGGATGGTAATACTGCTGGAGAGATCAAGGCTGTGCCTCTGCTGGAGATCCAAACTCTCCATCTCCGACGCTCATGTAATCTGATGTAGCAGGGCTATGTCTCTGCTCACTCCGTCTGTCGTCGGTAGATCTACCTCTGCCCGTCATACTGAAAATACTAAAGATTCACACAATTAAATTATGATTAATGATTGACTATGTAAGAATTTAACACTTATAAAAAAAAGTTAAATTTTAAAAAACCTCTATGTTTAATCTATGTCATTTGTTTCGTGAAATGTTGGTTCAACATTTGATGCCGTATCGGATTGCGAATCAGTTTCATTATCATCGGAAGGAAACCGAACATTTGCATCCGCAATTTCTTGGACATCACCATTTGGATCTCTAAGTGATGTTTCAGGAGCCCTTGTGTCATCCTCAATTGCATGCATTTCCATCTCATCCTCTTGAAATGCAGGGCACTCGGCTGATTGACTTGATGAACTCTCCTCTAATACGATTGTTGAACGTGGGACGATTTTAGAAACGGCCCACCAATCTCGCTTGTCGTTGCGCAAACTTGGATATCCGCAGTAAAAGACTTGCTGAGCTTGGGATGCAAGGATGAATGGGTCATATTTCTACAATCTTCGTTGATGGTTCACTTCAACCAAATTGTAGTTGTTATGAACCCTTTTGCCTACAGGAACTATCGGATCGAACCAATCACAACGAAACAATACGGTTCGTTTCATAGGCCAACCGGGATATTCAACTTCAACCACCTCTACTAACTTTCTATAATAATCCTGATATTTGCTCCAACACTTCTCCTTTCACACACACGCCCCAGTCTGCGTGCCTCTTGAAGCTGCTAATCGTTCAATCTGAAATTTGTACCCATTTACAAAATAGCCAGTAGAGGTTGTTACGGTCTTCAATGGCCATTACGATAGACATTTAATGAAAATATTATCGGT
>UESW01002859.1:126832-151167 GCA_900491605.1 Calamus simplicifolius
TTCCTTGTCCTTGTCCTTAATCTTATCCTTTTCTCCTTCCCACTTAACTCCAAATTTTTTCTTGTGGAAGGGTTTCTTTTTCCTCATAAATCTCTTAAATTTCTTTGCTAAGAGAGCAGTCTCATCATCATCATCATCATCATCATTGCTGCTGCTCTCTTCATCTTTTGCAGCTTTGAGGGCAATCATTTTCTTTTTCTTTGAATCCTCCTCAACATGCTGCCTCATAGTCAGCTCATGGGTCATTAGGGATCCTAGAAGCTCCTCTAAGGGTAAAGTATTGAGGTCCTTAGCTTCTTGGATTGCAGTCATCTTTGCTTCCCATGATCTTGGTAAGTAGACCTAAGAATTTTCGAACAAGTTCAGAGTTAGTATATGTCTTACCAAGACTTTTCAAACCATTTACAATGTTAGTGAATCTAGTGTACATGCATGCAATGGTTTCAGATTGTTCCATATTAAATAACTCATATTTGTGAACAAGAATATTTATTTTGGATTCTTTCACTTGATTGGTACCCTCATGGGTAACCTCTAATCTATCCCAAATCTCCTTTGCGGAATTACAAGTGGAGATTCTATTGAATTCATTAGCGTCTAATGAGCAATATAGTACATTCATGGCTTTAGCATTAAGCTGTGCCATTTTCCTATCATTATCATTCCAGTCCCTTTCGGGCTTAGGAACAATAGTGCCATCAATAACGTGTGTGGGTGTACTAGGTCCATTAATTATAACACCCCAAAGCTCATAATCAGAAGCTTGAATGAATATCCTCATTCTAGCTTTCCAATAAGAATAGTTTGAGCCATTAAAAAGTGGAGGTCTATTCGTAGAATGACCTTCAGCAAAAGAACCAACTTGTGTTGCCATTTGGAACTTTAGCTCTTGATCGTGTGATCAAAATCTAATGAGCACTAGCTCTGATACCAATTGTTGGCCCAGATGACAACCCAAGAGGGGGGGATGAATTGGGTTCTTTAAAAAAATTAGCCTTTTTTTAAAATAGTTTGCTTGAGATTAATGAAGGCAGATGCAAGGTAACTAAAGTGCAGTGAATAAAATAGAGATAGAGAGAGAGACAATAGAACACGACAAACACAAAAGATTTTATAGTGGTTCGGTGTATCCAACACCTACGTCCACTCCCAAGATTCACTTGGGTCCATACTATAATCACCCTAGATTACAGCAGAGTTGTTTTACAAGCTCACAACTCGAACTTATTGTTTTCCCGGGCACACAACGAACCCAGCTGGTTTTCAAGGGCTCACCAGCACAAAAACCCTAACCCAAGCTTAACCAAGCTTGAACCAAGGTAAAACTACCTCCTCTAGTTCAATCCCCCAGATTGAACTAGGCACAAACAAAATAAGTATTGTTTTTGAAATACAAAGCTCCTCAATGAGCAAATATACAAATTAAGAATAATAAGGTTTAGAAAAGCCTGATTTGTGGATTGGTTGGCTTTTGAGCTTTTCTTCTTTTCTTCTTCTCCTTGCTGGATTGAATCAAGCCTCAGCTCCGATTCTTCACAGTTGAAGCAGTTGAGAAGAGTCAAAAAGCAAGAAACGAATCTCCTTTCTCCAAGTTGGAAAATCCACCAAGACTTTGATTTGAATGCTTTGGATTCCTCTTGAGCCTTTTGGAGTGGAGTAGATTTGAGCTAGAAGGTTTTCCTCTTAAGATTCAAGCTCTCGGATTTTTGAAATGGGATTTGTCTATCTCAGATTTTCTCTCTTTTTCCTTCTATTTTCCATTCTTTTTTTTTTGAACAATAGTCTTCCCTTTTTATAGATTTCTTTCACACCATTTTTGGAAGAAAACTATCCGTTGGAGTGTACCTTGTATCAAAATATATCCGTTAGAAATAAGGTAAAATAGAAATATTACCGTTAGAGCTGATCTGGTAACTTAATTTTTCGTTCCAGGTGGGTTGGAGTCGACTCTAACTTTTCTGGAGTCGGCTCTAGCTCGAGGCATCTCAAAATGATATTTCTGGAGTCATCTCTGACTTTTCTGGGGTCGACAAGAAACTTTTCCGGAGTCGACTCTAACTTACCCGGAGTCGACTCTAGGTCGGGGCCAGAAAAATGGACTTTCTGCTTCGTCTGTGAGAGTCGACTCTAACAATCTCGGAGTCGACTCTAACGTCCGTGCCAGTTCCGGAGTCGGCTCTGTGATTCTCGGAGTCGACTCTAATGTCTGCAATTCTTACCTAGACATTAGATTCGATCCAGAACACTATGTAACTCCTGATTTTGATCATTCAACAGTCTAATAATCTGAAACACTAAATCAAAATCATTAGAGCCTCCAATAGTTATACTCAAGTAGTTTTGTTAATCATCAAAATCATCAATTGGGTCAACATGTTCTCCTAAATGTGTGGCATATATGCCACACTAGGAGAACGTATGAGCAAATACAAACCGCAATCTCACCCAACGATGATTAATAGCAGACTAACATATCGCAAAAAATATTCTCAAACTGTCCACCAGGATAATTTGAGAATTTGCAAGACTAAGTCTTACAAATTCTCAAATGGGTCTAAAGGTTATAGTGCTGTGATTAATAATATGAAAATCCGAAGACAACCGAACTTATGCTTGTTATTCTTAACTTCTTGTCAATTATACATATATAGGAATAGTGTTCTATATATATAGTCACTGACTTCTTAAGATTATTATGTCGAATATAAATGTTTGTAAAGACTAAAATATAAATCATTGAAACTACTAATTTGTTGCTGAAAATTAAATAATAATACAACAAGACTTTCTATCTAGCATTACATAATTTAATGCATCATTCAATTTGAAACAGAATGTAAATAATCAAGACATAACAATTGTAAATAACTACAAATGCACAAATATTATTGCATAAATAGCTATAAAGAAATGAAAAGCTACGACTGTAATTTTGAAATTACCTAATCTAAAGAGTTATGGTTAATGAGCTAAATTAGTTGACCTAAATAGCTAAGCTAATTCAGCTCGACCTATCTAAAGAGTTTTGATTGATGATCTAAAGAGACAAGGTTGATGGTCTAAAATCAGCTTACTTAAGAAGTTAAAACTGATAAGCTAAATTAATTGACCTAAATAGCTACGATTTATGAGTTTAATCAGTTGATTTAAAAAGAGTCATGATTGATGAGCTAAATCAGTCTATCCAAAGAGCTTCGACTAATGACATAAATTCATTAATTTATAACTAATCTAATAAAAAATTAGATTAGTAGTCACATTTTTTTAATATTTGTCATCAAATTATTTGAAAATATTTTTAAAAATAATAATATAATAGAATCTAAATTTTTTGTGTTAATTTTTTTTTCATGAGTGTTAAATTTTTTTTTTTTTTGAAGGGGCCGGGGGGTGGGGAAAACCCCCATAGCTGTTACTTTTAAAAAAAAATTAAGTTGCCCATGTTTTAAAAATATATTTATATTTTTTATATTTGTCATCAAATTATTTAAAATTTTTAAAAACAATAAAATATGATAGAATCTAATTTTTTTTGGTTAAATTTTTTTATGAGTGTTAATTTTTTTTTTAATTGAAGGGGCCGGGGGTGGGGAAAAGCCCCCTAGTTGTTACTCTTTTTTTTTTGGCCTGGCCACCGTGGCCAAGGCAGTGGCCGAAGAAGACGAACGGGAGGGTGGCCTGGCCACTGTGGCCAGGCCACGGCCGGCCATGGCCGCCGCCGTGGCCGTGGCCGTAGAAGACGAAAGGGGGGTGGGGAAAACCCCCCCCCCCGAAACTGTAAATTTTTTTGGTGGTGGCCACCGTGGCCACCGTGGCCGGAGAAGACGAAGGCTGCCGTGGCCGGAGAAGACGAAGGGGGGGGTGGGGAAAACCCCTCCCCAAACTTTAAATTTTTTTTTGGGTGGCTTGGCCACCGTGGCCAGGCCACGGCCGGCCACGGCAGCGGCGTGGCCGGATGGCCGGACGGCCACGGCTGTGGCCGTGGCTGGAACCTATTTTTTTAAAAAAAAATAATTTAGGAGGAGGGGAGGCTTACCTCGGTCTCAAGGGGACACCGCCGGAGTGAGGGGAGCTTCCACCGGGGGAGAGGACGGGGGGAGCTGGAGGAGCACACGGACGGCGGCGGCTAGGGTAGGAATAGGAAGAAGAAAAGAAGGAAGGGGGGGCCGGCCCGACCAAGCGTTAAATAGTGGTGATTAGCGACACAATATATGCGTCGCTAATCACTCGCTATTTTTTTTAATTATATTATGGATTAGCGACGCAACAATGCTTCGCTAATCCATCATTAATTTGGCTTTTTTATTATTTTATGCAAAACTTAGCGACGCAACTAATTGCGTCGCTAATGAGTCGCTAACTTGGCACCAATGTCCGGCAGGAAAATAATTTTTATTTTCTAGGAAATTGTGTCGCAAATGCGTCGCAATATTTTTTAAATATTTATAACTGATAAAATGTATATTTTCTAAAATAATTGCGACGCAAATATTGCATCGCAATGTTTTTTTTAAATTTTTTAATTACATTTATTTTTCTAAAAAACATTACGATGCAATACATGCGTCGCAATATTAAAAATTATTTTCTCTGAAAAATTATTTTTATTTTCTAGGAAACTGCATCGCTAATGCGTCGCAATATTTTTTAAATAATTATAACTGATAAAAATTATATTTTTTTGAAAATAATTGCGATGCATATATTGCATCGCAATGTTTTTTTAATTTTTTTATAACATTTATTTTTCTTAAAAACATTGCGACGCAATAAATGCGTCGCAATATTAAAAATTGTTTTCTCTGAAAAATTATTTTTATTTTCTAGGAAATTGCATCGCAAATGCGTCGCAATATTTTTTAAATATTTATAACTGATAAAATTTATATTTTCTGAAAATAATCTGACACAAAATAATGTGTCACAATGTTTTTTTAAAATTTTTTAATTACATTTATTTTTCTAAAAAACATTGCGATGCAATACATGCGTCGCAATATTAAAAATTGTTTTCTCCAAAAAAATTATTTTTTAGGAAACTGCGTCGCTAATGGATCGCAATATTTTTTTAATAATTATAACTGATAAAAATTATATTTTCTGAAAATAATTGCAACGCATATTTGCATCGCAACATTTTTTGAAATTTTTTATTACTATTATTTTTCTTAAAAACATTGCGACACAATAAATGCGTCGTAATATTAAAAATTATTTTATCTAAAAAATTATTTTTATTTTCTAAAAATTGCATCGATCGATCGGCGACGATCCGACGGTTGCGATCGATCCAAGCCGTGATCCTGATTGGCCACGACCGATCTCGGACCGTTGCAATCCATCCAAGATCGGTGACGATCCGATGGTTGCGATCGATCGAAGCCGTGATCCCGATCGGCCACGACCAATCTCGAACCGTAGCGATCGGTCCGATCGGCGAGGATCTGACGGTTGCGATCGATGCAAGCCCTAATCCCGATCGGCCACGACCGATCCCGGACCATTGCGATCGGTTCGAGATCACTGATGATCTGACGGTTGCGATCGATCCAAGCCCTGATCCCGATCGGCCACGACCGATCTAGGACCGTGGCGATCAATCCGATCACCGATGATCCGATGGTTGCGATCGATCCAAGCCATGATCCCGATTGACCATGATCAATCTCGGACCATGGCGATCGGTCCAATCGGCGACGATCCGACGGTTGCGATCGATCCAAGCCTTGATTCCAATCGTCCACGATCGATCTCGGACCATGGCGATCGGTCCAATCAGCGATGATCCGACGATTGCGATCGATTTAAGCCCTGATCCCGATCGTCCATGACCGATCTCGGACCGTGGCGATTGGACCGATCGGCGTTGATCCGATGGTTGCCATCGATCCCAACCCTGATCCTGATCGGCCATGACCGATCTCGAACCACGGCGATCGATCCGATCGGCGACGATCCGATGGTTGCGATCGATCCAAGTCGTGATCTCGATCGGCCATGACCGATCTTGGACCGTTGCAATCCGTCCGAGATCGGTGACGATCCGATGGTTGCGATCGATCGAAGCCGTGATCCCGATCAGCCACGACCGATCTCGGACCGTAGCGATCGGTCCGATCGGCGATGATCCGATGGTTGCGATCGATCCAAGCCCTGATCCCGATCGGCCACGACCGATCTTGGACCGTGGTGATCGGTCCGATCGCCGACGATCCGACGGTTGCGATCGATCCAAGCCCTAATCCCGATCGGCCACGACCGATCCCGAACTGTTGCGATCGGTCCGAGATCGCTGACGATCCGATGGTTGCGATCGATCCAAGCCCTGATCCCGATCGGCCACGATCGATCTCGGATCGTGGCGATCGGTCCGATCGCCGATGATCCAACTGTTGCGATCGATCCAAGCTATAATCCCGATCGGCCACGACCGATCTCGGACCATGGCGATCGGTCCAATCGGTGACGATCTGACGGTTGCGATCGATCCAAGCCCTGATCCCGATCGTCCACGACCGATCTCGAACTGTGGCAATCGGACCGATCAGCGTCGATCCGATGCTTGCCATCGATCCCAGCACTGATCCCGATCGGCCATGACCGATCTCGGACTGCGGTGATCGATCCGATCGGTGACGATCCGACGGTTGCGATCGATCGAAGCCCTGATTCCGATCGGCCACGATCGATCTCGGACCGATCGCTATTTAACCTAATTAATTTTTTTAAAAATATTACGATGCAAAGGGTTGCATCGTAATTTTTAATATGATAATTATATTATATAAAAATTAATTTTATTTAAAATAATTGCGATGCAACAAGTGCGTCGTTAAATTAAAACATAATTTTCCTAATTTTCTGGTTTATTGCGTCGCTAATGCGTCACTATTTAACATAATTAATTTTTTTAAAACTATTGCGACGCACTAAATTACATCGCAATATTTTTTTTTCATAATTATATTTTATAAAAATTTATTTTATTTAAAATAATTGCGATGCAATTATTGCATCGCTAAATTAAAAATATTTTTTTTAATTTTTGGTTTATTGCATCGCTATTTAATATAATTAAATTTTTTAAAAATATTGCAACGCACTGTGTTGCATCGCAATTATTTTTTCTCATATTTATACTTTATAAAAATTAATTTTATTTAAAATAATTACGATGCAGTTATTGCATCGCTAAATTAAAAAATAATTTTTCTAATTTTTTAGTTTATTGCGTCGCTAATGCGTCTCTATTTAACATATTTAATTTTTTTAAAAATATTGCGATGCACGGAGTTGCATCGTAATATTTTTTTCTTATTTTTATATTTTATAAAAATTAATTTTATTTAAATTATTTGCGACGCAATTGGTGTGTCGCTAAATTAAAAATAATTTTTCTAATTTTCTGATTTATTGCGTCACTAATGCGTCGCTATTTAACATATTTAATTCTTTTAAAAACATTGCGACGCACTGAGTTGCATCGCAATATTTTTTTTCTATATTTATATTTTATAAAAAATTAATTTAAAAATACTGTCACGCATTATTTGCATCACTAAATAAAAAAATTAATTTTTTTAATTTTTTTGGTTTATTGAGTCGCTAATGCGTCGCTAATTGCATCGCAATGTTTTGTTGTCATGGAGGCATCGCAAAGTGGTCGCAATTTAGCGACGCAATGATGCGTCGCTAAATTTGCATCGCTATTTCTATATTTTCTTGTAGTGTTTCTTGTGTATAAATCGAATATATCTGATATTCAGAAAAATACAATCATGATATCAAGGAATGCATCATTCTTTGAAGATATATTTCCAAGCAAAGAAAAATTAGAAATAAGTTCGAACAAAAGAACTTATGATAATACTGCTAGTAGTAGTCATCAAAAAAAAAATATCCTGAAGATGAACCAAGACGTAATAAGAAACCAAAAGTTATAAAGTCCTTTGGTTCTGATTATATAACTTATATGTTACAAAATGAACCTCAAACATTCAGCAAAGCAATTCTAACCCAGAAGCACCCTTTTGGAAAGAAGCTATTAATAGTGAAATTGAGTCAATCATGCACAATCATACTTGGGAGTTGGTAGACTTACCATCTAGTATGAAACCTCTAGGGTGCAAGTGGATTTTTAAGAAAAAAGCTAAAGACTGATTGATCAATTGACAAGTATAAAGCTAGATTAGTGGCTAAGGGCTTCAAACAAAAAGAAGGTATAGTCTTCTTTGATACCTATTCATCAGTAAGTAGAATAACATCTATAAGAATGTTAATCACTTTTGCAGTCATTAACAATCTTGAAATTCATCAAATAGATGTTAAAACTACTTTTCTAAATGATGAATGTAAACCCCGGGATTTCGTTACCGGCTCGCGAGAGTTAATCGCGAGATTGGAACGAGTGATGCCAGGGACTCCCACAGTTGCGCGAGGTGTTTGAATTTCAAATACCCCATAACGAACGGAGTCCCGAATCCCTTGATCTGAGGAGTCCGCGTAACCCTTAAAGGAAGACGTGAACGCTTCCTTCCCGTCATCTTCATTGCGTCTACAACTGGTGAGTTTCCTTTCCTTTCCAGTGGGAGAGAGAGAGAGGAAGGGAGTATGAGAAAGAGAGGAAGGAAGGGAGAGAGAGAGAGAGATCGAGGCGAGGAGCTCCCGCAACCGGCTGGCCATGGCAGCCGGTTTGATCCTTGGTTCGGGCCCGGCGGCATGCCCATCACCTCGCCGGGCCTGAGCTCTGGTCGGAGACCTCCACCGGTGCCGGGCATGCATCCGGTGGAAGTCTGACCGGCCATGGTGGCCGGCCGTGCCGCCAGCACAGTATCGTGCCGTGGCGGATCGTGAGAGAGAAAGGGAGAAATAGGAGAGAAATTAGAGAGAGAGGGAGGGGAGGCCGGCCGCGGCGGCGGTTAGCTCTAGTCCGGCCACCGGCGGCCGGGTTGCCCCAAATTTTTCCAGCAGCAGCCTTGGCCGCCGGCGTGATGTAACCCCTATTTCGGTTGAAACAGGGAGCAACAGGAAGAAGGAATTGGGCCGGCTAGGCTGAGCCGGTGTTGGGCCCTGTTGGGCCAGTCTGTGAGCCATTTTTGAGCCATTTTTTGGGCCCTATAGTGGGCCGAGAATGGCAAATAATTATATGGCCCGAATCAGGATTGATTCTAGTTTCTTGGAAAAATTTGCTTCCCGATTTGGGTGTATATGTTGAGAGATATTCGAGCCCAAAGTTGGGCCTGTGGATTAGTCTGGGTAGAGTTTTAAGAGTCACTTTATTATTCAGATTTTAAAAACTTAACTGTGTAAAATGATGCTGTAGGTACCCAGGTGTCCAAATAGCTGGTTTACCATTTGAGATTTGCGTACTGAGATAAGTAAGCCAAGTATTATAATTTCATAAATTATTTAATTTATAAATCATGAATTTATAATTAGATGCATATTTATGAAATGTGAAAAAATGAAGTTTCATTTATATTGAATTAATAAATAGTACCATAAATTTACAAATAAGCATTTGTTCTGACTTTTGTAGCAGATAATATTTTGTAAGATATGGCTTATATGTGTATATGTAAAATTATAATTATGTTAATCTTGCAAAATTATGTTGGTACTATCGAGATGATAATATGCAATTATGATGATGACATTGAAATTACTTGTATGTGTCACCGCGGTTCTCATATTATGTGAAATGCCAAGTGATACATGACCCACCTCCATAGGGGAAGATGTGTGGAGGACACACATCTGTAGGATGTGTTCTGAGTGATTTTGATATGACATAATGCTGGTACCCTGACCCTTCCTCTTAGGGGATATTTAAGAGCGATACACTAGTTGAGTATTGTAGGGCCATGGGATACATAAGAAAACAATGAATATATAAACAGTGGTTTGTTTACATTGCATATTCTAGTATTTATTGTATAATTATGCTTCCAAATTATTTGAGCTGATGATATGAATGTGCTGATAGCATGATAAATGTATTTAAAATTGGAAGGTTTTATGAAAATGTGATTTGAAAATATCTTGATATGATATGATAAGATATGATGATTTGAAATTATATTAGGCTTACTTATTGAGTGTGAGCTCATATAATTCTCACAATATTTTTCAGAGCCTCAGGAGTGAAGAAGGATATTTGGGATAGATGAAGCTTCTATTAAATAAATTAAGATCCATTATATTGATGTAACCCCAGTATTGCTTGTGTATAGGGCTGGTAGCCCAAAACTGATAATTATGGTTTGTAATAAATCATGGATTTGGATTCTTGCCTTATATTGATTTATGTGTCAAAATTGAGATGCCTTGCATGCCTGGCATGCGGCGGGTTGTCACCCTAGCTCAAATTTTTAGGTATGGGGCTTGACAATGAATTAGATGAAGAAATATATATGGAACAGCCTGAGGGATTTGTTGTTCCTAGGCAAGAAAAGAAGGTATGTAGACTTGTTAAATCCTTATATGGATTAAAACAAGAACCTAAGCAATGGCATATAAAATTTGATAATGTCACGTTATCAAATGGATTCAAAATAAATGAATGTGATAAATGTATATATGTCAAAACCTTGCCTGAAAGGCATATAATAATCTTCTTATATGTAGATGATATGTTAATTATCGATAGTAATACTGAAATGATTAAACAGACAAAGAAAATGTTAATCAAACATTTTAACATAAAATATGGGTATTGTAGATGTTATACTAGGGATTCGAATCACTAGAATATCTAAAGAAATAATATTATCTCGATCTCCTTATATTAAAAAAATATTAAATAAGTTTAATAAGTATGATACTAGCCCGGTAAAATACCTGTAGATGTTAATTTATATTGGCTAAGTATACTAGAGAACCTATATCTTAGTTGAAATATTCATGTATAATTGGCAGTCTAATGTATGTCATGAATTACACTCGTTCTGACATAGCATATACTGTTAATAAGTTGAGCAGATTCATTAGTAATCCAGGTCCAAGTCATTGGACAGTTCTAATAAGAGTATTAAGATATCTACGATATATCCTAAGTTATAGATTATATTATTCAAGATATCCAGCTGTACTAGAAGGATACAGTGATGCAAATTGGATATCTAACACAGAAGATACAAAATTCACTAGTGAATATATATTCACCTTAGGTGGAGGTGCTGTGTTATAAAAATCTTCTAAGCAAACATATATAGCTCGATTCACTATGGAATCTGAGTTTATTGCTTTAGAAAAGGCTGTTAAAGAAGCATAATGGCATCGCAACTTTTTAGAAGATATTTCATGTTAGCCAAAGCCTATGTCTGCAATATGCATACATTGTAATAGTCAATCGGCAATTTGCAGGGCATAGAATAAGATGTATAATGGTAAGTCTAGACATATATGTCGTAGATATAATACCATTAAGCAGTTACTTAAAATTAGTGTAATTTTTATTGACTATATTCAATCAAAGAAAAACCTAGCGGATCCATTGACAAATCGGTTACCAAGAGATCAAGTAAACTATTTATTGAGGAAAATGGGTTTAAAGCCTGTAATAAAAAAAATCTTCATAGTGGATACCCAACCTAGCTGATTGGAGATCCCAAGATCTAGGTTCAAAAGGGATAACTAAATTATAAAAAGATTTGCATGGCACTAACGATGTCCAATCCTACTCATTCCTATGATAATTAGTGCTACCTGCTAAAGGTACTAGGATAAGCATTGCTTTTAATGATCCTTATGACATGAACATTCATGTGGGGTATAGCAGGATACTCTTAATATGAATTACATATGTGAGTGTAAACTGGGTTAATTCTATGAGAATTTTAGGGTTTTAATTCTCTAAAGCACTCATGAAACCAGGAGGTGTTCGAAGCCAAAATGAATACAACCATGAGAACCAAAAAAAATGCTCAGAAAGAAGTTGTGTGATTGTTATTATTTTTGTTTACACAAAAAAGCTAAAAAGTTAAAGACATCATATTCACTTTTTAGCAAGTAAACTCGATAACAACTCACTAAGGAAGGTTCAAAGCCATAAGCTACCTATCTTGATACAACTTCATCCCACTATACTCTCTATAGTGTCTACATATTCATTTGCATTAAATCCTTTCATGTGGGAGATCGCCTTTGCTGATCTTTGATCAAAGTCCAATTTTTATTCATGTGGAGGATTGTTGGGTAATGGGCGAATAGGCCTTGAATACTCAAATAGGCATTGAAAGCCCATTACCTCCCTATGTGTGTGAATAAGAAATTAAGAGGATATTTAGTCCCATATCAAAAATATTAAGAAAGAAAGGTTCACTTATATGGAAACTTCTTCCTTCATGCTTAAGTTCCTTAGGCTTACCATAAGCGGAGAGCTTAAGGGTGATGCGTAGCATGACACCTACACATGCACATGCACACATGCGTATGCATGTGCGACGAACGTAATGGGCGCTTTGTAGGCGCACTTTGCACTTTGCACGTGTGCATTGTCACGCGGAGCCTTACATTTTTTCTTAATCATGAGGATCCGATGGTGAAAAATGATCAGATTAAGATGAAGGATTGAGATCAAACGATGATTGATGACTTGAATGATCATTGCTTAGAGAGGTATTGATCGGTTGATCATGGATTGATTGATCGATCGGTTAAACGGTCAAGATCAAACGCTTGTGTTGGCCCAGATGGCAACCCAAGAGGGGGGTGAATTGGGTTCTTTAAAAATTTTAACACTTTAAATCTATGTACCTGATTTAAAAGTGGTTGAGGGCAATGAATAGATAAATGCTAAGCAAAAATAAATGAGATAGAGAGAGAGACAAAGCACGACAAACACAAATATTTTATAGTGGTTTGGTGTATCCATCACCTATGTCCACTCCCAAGTTTCACTTGGGTCCACACTATAATCCACTTGACTACAGTCGAGTTGTTTTACAAGCTCACAACTCAAACTGTTGTTTTCCCGGGGTCACAACGAACCCTGTCAATTTTTTCAGGCTCACCAGCACAAAACCTAACCACAAGCTAACCTTAGCTTGTTCCAAGGTATACTACCTCCACTAATTCAATCCCCTGATTGAATTAGTAAACAACAATTTGAAAATAATGTTTACAATACAAGACAACTCCTTAAGTGAGCAAATATGCAATTAAATAAACAAGGGTAAGAAAAGCCTGTTTGAAGCGAATTTGATTTGAGCTTTCCTTCTTTTCTTCTTTTCCTCTTCTCCTTTGAAATGTTGAATCAAGCCTCAGCTCATATTCTTCACAAAAATTGCAGTTGAGAAGTTGGGAAAAAATAGGGCTTTTGCTTTCTTTTTATTCACTTGGAAATCCTTCGATTTTGAACTTGAATGCTTTGGATTTCTCTTTTGGACTCTCTTGGATTGGTTGATGTAAGCTTTGAGTCTTTCCTTTTGATTTCTCTCTCAAGATTTTTGAATTTTTCACAAAATATTTCTTCTTTTTTTCTTTCAATTTTTCTCTCTTTTTCAAACGGACGGTTCCCCCTTTTTATAGATCCCTTAATCCAAGATTAGGTAGAAAAAATAGCCATTGCAGAGTAGTTGGATTGCTTTTACACACAAAGAAAAATAGCCATTAGAGATTAGGTGGAAAAATATTACCGTTGGAGTCCATTCTGACATTTGAAAAATCCATTCCTGACAGGTTGGAGTCGGCTCCAACTTTTCAGGTGTCGGCTCCAAATCGGGTGTCTAAAAATAGTAATAAGAAGTTCATTGAGGAGTCGGCTCCGAAAAGTTAAGTGTCGGCTTGGCGCTATCAGGAGTCAGCTCTGGAATTCCAAGGTGTCGACTCTAACTTTATCCAAAAAATATGCTCTCTGTTCTCACATTAGAGTCGGCTCCAGAAACTTAGGTGTCAGCTCCGCAACATTCAGGTATCGGCTCCCGAACTCCATGTGTCGGCTCCAGAAACTAATGCATAAACCACTTCTCTGTATCTCAGGTTGGAGTCAGCTCCGAAACTCTAGGTGTCGACTCCAGACCGTGCCAAAAATGTAGAAAGGTTCTGATACACCCTGGGGTCGGATCCTGACTGTTTGGGTGTCGACTCTAAGTTCTAAACTTATATATTTTCTTTTCAATTTTGATTCAAAACTCATTTCCTTACACCTTTTGACTGATTAAACATTTTAATCCCTGAAACACTTATTAAATTTGTTAGAAACATAATGAATATACTCATGTCTTTTGTTAATCATCAAAATCAATAATGGGTCAACAATCTCCCCCTTTTGATGATGACAAAAACATAGAGTATATGCATGATTAAACAATATGGGTTTTCAAATCAAATTTTTTAATTTTAACTTCTCATAGTTAAGCTCCCCCTGAATGAGGTAGCTCTCCCTATGATCTAAATTTAATATTTTCTCTCCCTTTATCATTAAGACTTAATGAGCATATCAAATTAAGTGCATTTAAAGCTTGATACTCATTAGACTAATCTAATCAAAACTACTTGATACCAAAACTTAATAAGTATATCAAATGGTCATTTAAAGCTTGATACTTATTAAGCCATGATACTCATTAATTAAGCTTATTTGTTCCAATGCATATACAATCTTCTCTTCCCCTTTTTGTAATCAACAAAAGGTTTTAGAAAAAATTCAAGTTTAAAAGAACAATCAAATTTCATTTCATCATCCAAAGTTCAACATTACATATCAAAAAGAACTTCATTTCATCAAACTTCATTACATTAAAAGTAACTTCATTTCATCAAAATAAATTTCATAACATCAAAAGAAATTACATCAAAAGTATCAAAATGTAGTATTTAATGATTTCTAAGAAGCCTATGCAATTCTTCTACAAATTTTTCATTCCTTCACTTTGAGTTTTGACAAATTCCTTCAATCTTCTATCAATGAATCCACATGCATAACAATTTTGTCTTGAAGCTCTGCATTGCATTTGGAATAGGTCTCTGAATCACCTCCAATCTCTTTGAGTTTTTCAAAAATGTTCTTAAGATCATTCTTTAATGCTTTTGATGAGGATCCAAGGATTGACTCAATTTGTTTACTCTCTCATCCGAAGAAAAAATATTTCTCTTAAATTCATCAAACTATTGTCGATTTCAGTTTTCATCTCTTCCTTGTGATTCAAAAGTAAGGATTTCAATTGTTCCATTTGAGTATCAGAAAACTAGTAGAAACTTGAACAAATGAACTTGAAGCAGGTGTAGGAGCTGCTGAAGTTGCAGGGCTACTAGGTCTTGGCGAAATATGTCTCACAGAGGGTCCAGGTGCTATAGCTCCAACATCAGTGGCTCTTTCATCCAAAAGACTTTCCTTTCCCAAATTCCATCCTTCTTCACAAATCCCATTCTATGCATAGTAGCTAAACTATAGTAATCAGTGTGCCTTAAATTCTTTTTGGGCTCATTTTTAGAAATAATAACACCTGACTCTGAAATGCTAAAGTTAATATCATACCATAGGGTAAAGTAGATCTTTCTTTTTCCCAGCTGCAGCCATATACCAGACCATCATACCGCCAAATTAATTCGCTGACCAGTCAAAACACGTCCATAATTATAATGTCTCATTATGAGACATACTCAAACCTGCCAGTCTTGGGAAATAAAATCCTTCCACATATATATGAAGTAATCTCAACTCAAGAGGCAATTGGTTTGCCCTAATTTCTTCAAATTCAGTAACTTCTCTCCTAGCATCCTTGATAGAGCATTTGACCTTTCACTGTGAATGCTTCCAGCAAGCCCAGTAACAGGAATCCCTAAAAGATTTCCTAAGATTTCTGATGTTATATGAATCCTTTTCCCTCTTACTGAACTAACTATTTGATGGGGCACAAACAAAATTAGTGGAATGAGGGATGGTGATGTGTTCTAAGTGATTACCACCCTTAATGAACATTTGAGCCCAAGCTATGGCTGAATTCATGCATGGGAGAAATGAAGAACATCAAACCGGAAGCAGAAATCTAAACACCCTTGTGCAAGCTTCTTTCAAAGAAATAAAAAGATTAGGATCTAAAGGTATGGAAACCTTCAAACTAAGTTAAGCCACCTTTAAAACTTCAGATCTAAAGGACCAAGAGGTTTTTTTTTTTCCAACAATGAAGTAAGATCTTAAAGTGGAAGGGATGCACTCAACACTCAAAGAATTGAGGGTTGGTTGACAAGATCTACACTCCTTACTTAAGAACTCACCTTGGCACTTGATCCTTGACGTGGAGCCATCATCCTCAACTCTAACATCCTCAAGAGAACCTGCAAGTGATCAGAAGTAAGACCGTGGAGGCAAAGGAATTGAAGGAAATAAAAAAATCGAACAAGGAAAGGAAGGATTTGAAAAATTTTGCTGAGACTTGGGTAGCACTTGTCCTTCTTCCTGAAACTATTATGGAACCTTGGTAGAATGGTTTAGAGTAGCAAATTGGGCCTCTCACCCTCTCCCTCAAGGAGTGACCTAGATCTAAGACTAGGGAAACACGAGCCTCAACTCAAACTAAGAGCATCTCACCCTCTTCATACTCAAAGATGAACAAGGCACTTGGCAAAAGAAATCAAATAAACTTGATTTTATTTCTCAAACTTCATATCTACAAGAGGGAAAGCTTGGCCTATTTATAGGCCAAAGGACTTCCAGAAATTTCAGCCCAAAAAACTAAAAGATCATAACAATCTAAGGATTAGTTATGATATAGCTAACTAATTACAATCAATCCCTAACAAATTTGGTTGCACAAGCTTCCATGTGGCACCTCCTTAGTTTGCCATGTGTCATCATCAGATACCTCCATGTGTCCTCCAAGATTTGACTTCTAAGTTGCCATGTGTCATCATCAGATACCTCCATGTGTCCTCCAAGATTTGACTTCCAAAGAGAAGACTTGATGTCTTGATAGCAGTGTTGACTCAAGGCAGGAAGTGTCGATACTTTGAGACTTGGCAGAAGTTGAAATTTTGCAGCATGAGTTGCCACTTGAGAAATTGAAACTCTTGGCTCGAGTAAGTGGAACCTGCGGAAAGTGGATTAACTACAAAACCAAAGAGTGTCAGTCTGCAACCTTTTCTTCTTGCTGATGTCCCCATCAATTCTTCCCGGGTGAAAAAAACTCGGCCCTGACGAGTATGGATCATTTTGGCTTTGGTAATATTCAAGCAGATCTGGATCGATCCTTTGCAGTTCTTCTTGAGTGATCCATGAGTCTTCAGAATCAGGTCTACCTTGCCAATGGACCAAGTAGCGTTGATAGTCTTTATTTCGGGTAGTGACAATCTTGTCATCTAATATCCGTTCAATTCTTTCTCGCTTTGTGGCTGGTGGACACTCTGGGATTGGTTCACTCTCAAAGGATGGATCAGGTCCTAAAAACTCACTGGGATTCATTGTTGGTTCCTTGTATTCTACCAGATCTGAAATATTAAAGGTGGAACTAATACCAAAGTCAGAAGGTAGGTCCAGTATATAAGCATTAGGTCCAATTCTTTTTATTATTTTGAAAGGACCTGCACCACGGGCGTGTAGTTTCTTCATAGTTCCCTTTGGAAACTGTTCAGGTCTGAGCCTTATCATGACAAAGTCTCCTACATGAAATTCTTTTGCTCTTCTATGGGAATTAGCCATATGCTTGTAACTCTCATTGCTTATATGGATTTTCTCGCTAATTTCTTTGTGTAAATCCCTAATGTGTTGTGCATATGACTCAGCAGACTCTGATGTTCGTACATGCATGGGCAATGGAATGAGGTCTATTGGCTTTCTTGGTTTGTACCCATGAATAATCTCAAAAGGACTTTTTCCAGTGGATCTGTTAACTGAACTATTATAGGCAAACTCTATACGTGGCAGTAAAAGGTCCCAATTTCCAGTATGTTTTCCCACTAAACATCTCAACATATTTCCAAGACTTCTATTTACAACTTCTGTTTGACCATCAGTTTGGGGGTGATAAGTGGTAGAAAAGTTTAACTTGGTTCCTAGCAGGTGCCATAGGGTTTTCCAAAAGTAACTGGTGAACTTAACATCCCTATCAGACACGATGGTTTTAGGTAACCCGTGTAATCTAACCACTTCATCTAGAAATAACTTGGCCACTTTTGATGCATCGAAGGTCTGGGAACAAGGCAGAAAATGTGCCATTTTAGAAAATCTATCGACTACCACAAAGATGGAATCGTGTCTCCTTAAGGTCTT
Source organism: Calamus simplicifolius (assembly GCA_900491605.1). Taxonomy (NCBI): domain Eukaryota; kingdom Viridiplantae; phylum Streptophyta; class Magnoliopsida; order Arecales; family Arecaceae; genus Calamus; species Calamus simplicifolius. The sequence goes on from UESW01002859.1 coordinate 145,041, forward strand.
TGGTAGTCCCAACACAAAGTCCATACTGATGTCTTGCCAAGGTCGATCAGGGACGGGTAAAGGGGTGTATAGTCCAGTGTTTTTTTTTGCATTTTAGCAACAGCACATGTCCTACACTGGGCTACGACTTGGGCAACATTTCGTTTTAAGCTGGGCCAAAAGAATTGTTCCTCCAAAGCTAGAATAGTTTTATTCCTTCCGAAATGGCCCGCTAAACCTCCGGCATGGATTTCCCAAATCAAGAATTCCCTAATTGAGGTTCGGGGAATACACAACTTATCTCCTTTAAAAAGGAACCCATCATGAAGAGTAAAGTCTTTGTATTCTCTAGAAGGCCTTAGACTGACAGATTCAAAAATCTCACTAAAGTCAGGGCAACTTTTATACTCTTCCTTCAACTTATCAAATCCTGTGACTTCAGTACTTACGGACGTCAAGAGCATAGAACGTCGACTTAAAGCATCGGCAACCTTATTGTCAGAACCAGCACGGTGTTTTAGAACAAAGGTGTAAGCTTGGATGTACTCTACCCATTTTCCATGCCTAGGGTTTAACTTCTTTTGGGAGCTAAGGAATCGGAGGGCTTCATGATCGGAAAATAGAACAAACTCCTGCGGTAACAAGTAATGTCTCCAATATTTCAAAGCCTGAACTACCGCATATAACTCCTTGTCATAGGTGGAATATCTCAACTTTGCGCCATTTAGTTTCTCGCTAAAAAAAGCTACCGGATGGTTCTCTTGACTTAAAACTCCACCAATTCCAATCCCAGAGGCATCACAAGCAACCTCAAAAACTTTAGAGAAGTCAGGCAACCTTAAGATTGGTGCTTGTGTCATTCTTCCTTTAATCTCAAGGAAGGCTTTATTGGCTTGTTTGGTCCATTCAAAATTTCCTTTCTTAAGACAATCCGTGATTGGAGCAACAATGGTGCTAAACCCTTGGATGAATCTCCTATAGAAGGTGGCAAGACCGTGGAAGCTACGGACGTCATGTATGTTCTTGGGTTCGGGCCACTCGACTATGGACTTAATTTTCTCGGGATCAGCAGAAACACCATTAGTAGTAACAATGAACCCTAGAAAGGTTACTCTGTTAGTCATGAATTCACTTCTTCAGATTGGCATATAGATTTTCCTTTCTAAGGGTGTAACAGACTTGTCTAAGATGATCTAAATGGTCTTCCCTAGTCTTACTATAGATGAGGATGTCATCAAAATATACTACAACAAATTTTCCCATGAAAGGTCTTAAAACTTGAGTCATGATCCTCATAAATGTACTAGGGGCATTTGATAGACCAAAGGGCATAACCAACCACTCATAAAGACCATCCTTAGTTTTGAATGCAGTTTTCCACTCATCTCCAGGTTTGATCCTAACCTGGTGATAACCACTCTTAAGATCAATCTTGGAAAATATAGTGGCTCCGGTCATCATGTCAAGCATATCATCAAGGCGAGGGATAGGAAATCGATACTTGACCGTAATTTTGTTGATGGCATGACTATCGATGCACATTCTCCAAGTGCCATCCTTCTTCGGGGTCAGTAGGGCAGGTACTGCACAAGGACTTAAACTCTCCCTAATAAACTTTTTCTGGAGGAGATCTCCAACTTGTCTTTGTAGCTCAGCGTGCTCAGTAGGATTCATTCTATAGTGAGGTAGGTTAGGCAAGGTGGCTCCTGGGACTAGATCAATTGTATGTTGAATATCCCTAAGTGGGGGCAGGTGATTGGGTAAATCTTCTGGGAATACATCCTTAAAGTCTTCTAAGATCTTTGTGACTTCTTGAGGTGGTTCCTTAGGATCTTCATTCCGACTTTCTTTAAGTGCCAAAATCCACATAGGTGATCCTTCATTGATTTCTTTCTCTATTTCCTTGACACTGATCAAATTCAGATCTTGTTTCTTCTCTTTCAAATCACTAGACCCTTTCTTGATATTGTCCTTAGGTGGGGTCGAGTTAATGATAAGCTTTTTCCCTAGATGGTTGAAAGCACAAGAATTGGATTGACCATATAAAGTTGCATCATGATCATACAACCAAGGTCTACCCAAAATGATGCTACTTACTCCCATGGGTAGTACATCGCACCAGACTTGTTCATGATAGGATTGGATTTGAATGGGAACTTGACATCTGGATTTAATGGGAATGGATGTTGAATCTATCCAAGAAACTTTGTATGGATTGGGATGGGGAACAGGGGTCAAGCTTAAATTCTTAATGGCTTTAGTGGAAATAGCATTCACACAACTCCCATTGTCTATAATGATTTTATAAACCTTCTCCCCTATCTTAACAAATGTTTGGAGTATATTAGTTCTTCTCCAATCCTCCTTTTCCTTTGTTTGGGTCAAAATTCTAACAACACCCAAAGTCTCATCATAATCAATCTCTTCTTCCTCTTCATCATATTCATTGATCAGATTGGATTCAGCCTCATATACCTCTTTTTCAAACTCTTTAGTATCTTCAGGGTCCTCTTCAGCTAGTTCTCCTATGTGTAGAGAACGGGCAGGGCATTGGTTGGCATAGTGTCCCTTCCTGTTACATTTAAAACAATGGACATTCGGGTTGTTACTCTTTTGAACTACAGGGGCCTTACCCTTGTCACTCGTTTGACCGGATGGGATAGTAGGAGTGGGGTGATTTGGTCGCATTTGGTTGAACCCTGGTTTCTGAGTAGGGGTGCTAATCTTACTTAGTTCGGGTCTTCTGACTATCGGTCCCCTTTGAAACCTTTCACAATCTCTGGCTATTTGATAGGCTTGGTCTAGGTCAGTGATTTCTCTTAGAAATAATTCCTTTTGAATTTCTTCACGCAAACCGGCTCTAAACCTAGACAATGTTACAGCTTCTGATTCATCAATGTTACACCTCATCGCAAACTCATCAAACTTGGTAATATATTCAGACACAGTCTTATTGCCCTGGTATAATCTTTGCCACTGATCTAATAGTCTTTGGTGATAGGACATAGGGACATACTTTTCCCTAAGCTTGATTTTCATAGCTCTCCAAGTGGTTATGGGCATGTCTCCTCTTTGCCTAAGCATTCGCCCGATATTCTCCCAGTATAACCTAGCCTGGCGGACTAACCTCAGTTTGGCAAACTTATACTTTCTCTCCTCGGTCATCTCATACCATTCAAAATATTGATCCATTTCTCCCTCCCAATCAACATAAGCTTTAGGGTCTAGGCTTCCATCAAAGATAGGAGCCTCTAATCGAATGTTCCTCATGGCTCTTTCATCTTGATCTAAGTAATCCTGGTGAGGTCGCCTAGGGATACGATCAGGAGTAAAGTCAGGCCGATGGACTCGACGGGCTTCTTCCATGAAATCAGGATCAAGTCTCCTTGGATTGTATTCAGGGATGTGCACATGATATTGGGCTCTTGGACCTCGAGGAATTGACCTAGATGATTCAGGTTCGATGGGGATCCTTTGAGGCTCTTCAAGGGTCTCAACTCTATCTTTTACTTGACCTAATTCTTTGTTGATTTGCCCTAATTGCTCAGTTACAGTGTCTAACTTTTCAGTCAGGGTCCTCATAAAGAGTTCAAGATTAGGATCCATAGGTACAAACCAAGAAAGATAGAACTTTTGACCTATAAAACAAGAAGTACAAACCTAGCTTCTAGGGCTCCTAAACCTAGAAGTTCAAAATACAGGACTTGACTAGGTACTAGTTAAGGATGCAATTACCTTTGTCACTGGCCAGGTAAGAGGTGGGAATGCGGGAGGCCCCCCTTGCTTTCGCAAGGACCCAATTAAAGAACCGCAAGTCCGCTTAAGGCATTTGCCATTAGACCTCTAGTCTTAGACACCAGTTTCTAAGAATAATTACAAACTCAAATAGTGCTTTGTCTCCTCTTGCACTTGAACCCGACTTGTTGGTGTCCTTAATTTAGGTGCATACTTGATTTTAATTAAGGCTTAGGTCAATGCATAATGAGGATGGTTGTTGTGGGCTAAGGAAAGGTTATTAACTCCTCCCCTTATGTTATATTGAATGCCCTTAAGATGGTTTATGTATATATGGATGCACACAATTTCAGCAATTAACTAGCACAATCGACTAGACTTAGTACAATTAAGTGAAATTTAATCTAATTTTAAAATTCAGCAAATGCAAACTTAAATTGAGAAATTCAAATCTTGAAGTTTAGAGAAAACTAACTAAAAAATTTGAAATTTAAAATTCTAAGGAATTCAGTTAAATTGATTTGAGTTAGACTAGAAATTAGCAAACTCTCTAATATTTCCCTAACAAACTTTGTGTAATAAGTCTAAATCTCAGAGGAGGGAACCAAAATTCCATAAGAACTCGATTTCGAACTTAAAGTCCTAAAGTGCAGCAAATTAGGAAATCTCGGACTAAAACTAGAACAGAAATTCCAGCAACTTACAAGCTTAACTTAGAGACCAAAGCTCGATACCAAAGCTGATGGGGCACGAAAAAAAATTCTAAGTGATTACCAAATGAACATTTGAGCCCAAGCTATGGCTGAATTCATGCATGGGAGAAATGAAGAACATCAAAGAAATGTGCAAGCTTCTTTCAAAGAAATCTAAAGGTATGGAAACCTTCAAACTAAGTTAAGCCACCTTTAAAACCTCCCAAGAGGTGAAGTAAGATCACTCAACAAAAGAATTGAGGGTTGGTTGACAAGATCTACACTCCTTACTTAAGAACTCACCTTGGCACTTGATCCTTGACGTTGAGAACCTGCAAGTGATCAGAAGTAAGACCGTGGAGGCAAAGGAATTGAAGGAAATAAAAAAATCAAGGAAAGGAAGGATTTGAAAAATTTTGCTGAGACTTGGGTAGCACTTGTCCTTCTTCCTGAAACTATTATGGAACCTTGGTAGAATGGTTTAGAGTAGCAAATTGGGCCTCTCACCCTCTCCCTCAAGGAGTGACCTAGATCTAAGACTAGGAAACACGAGCCTCAACTCAAACTAAGAGCATCTCACCCTCTTCATACTCAAAGATGAACAAGGCACTTGGCAAAATCAAATAAACTTGATTTTATTTCTCAAACTTCATATCTACAAGAGGGAATGCTTGGCCTATTTATAGGCCAAAGGACTTCCAGAAATTTCAGCCAAAAAACTAAAAGATCATAACAATCTAAGGATTAGTTATGATATAGCTAACTAATTACAACCAATCCCTAACAAATTTGGTTGCACAACTCCTTGGCTCGATGTGTCAAGATTTGTGTCCTCCAACTTCTAAGTTGCCATGTGAAAGATGTCGATTAACTACAAAACCAAAGAGTGTCAGTCTACAACCTTTTCTTCTTGCTGATGTCCCCATCACTATTCCTCCATCGCTCTAGACAGATTGAAATAAAACTCCTTGACTAAGGCTGGATAAGTAGGTAAATCAAGGGAGCATACCTTATCCCAACCTAGTTCTATCAATTGTCGTCCAATGGTGAAACCTCTTCCTCAAAGAAATGAAAGTCTACCTTCCTACCCATAGTGATGACTCGGCCTACTAAGTGTCGATTTGAGGTGAGGAGGGGCTTGGAGCAGTGCTCAGAGTGGATGACGAGGAAGAGGACGAGGAACTTGGCGAAGGCTGTCTTGCCGGATGCCTCACTGTCTGTTTCCGGTCATCAACCGCTCCACCAAACATAGATCCCCTACGTTTGGGTGCCATTGAGAGCTAAAGAGATGTTTAATTTGAGAGATTTTGGGTTTTGGAAGAGTCGGGGAGAGTTTGGAGGGGTTAGGAGTCGATTGAAATGAACGAGGAGTCAGCTCTGCTCTAGATAAGTCAACCTGAGACCACTTGGAGTCAACTCCCGTAAAGCAAAGTGTTGGCTCCAGGTCACTAACACAGTCTGCGCTCAAACTAGAGTCGGCTCCGCTAAGGCGGGTGTCGGCTCTAAGGTCTCAGACCGAGAGCGACACAGATAAGGTGTCGACTCCACAAATTGAGGTGTCGATTCCACTGATAGTTTCAGAAAAAAAGAGAGAGAGTTTCAAACATCTGAAACTTGTCAAAATAAAATCAATAAATTTTGGATAAAATCTTGGAATGTATAGAATCAAATTATTTAAATGTCTAGATAATTGTCCTTAAAATCATGAGAGAATTTCAAGA
>UESW01002860.1:0-15112 GCA_900491605.1 Calamus simplicifolius
CGGCGAGCTCAAAGGATGGTATATGTTGGGATGAGGATTCCACGGTATCTCCATCTCTTCCTATTCTTTCCTCCTGTAGCTCTATCTTGCAGCCCGCGAGGGATGTTTCTGGTCCTCCCAGCTCCAGTTCTTGTTTGCTGGGTGCGTCTTCGGTGATTCCTCTGGGACTTGCTGCCTGTTCGTCGACGGTGACTTCCTCTGCTCCTTGCTTCCTTAATGCTCCGTCCTTCTCTTCTTCGACCGATGTGCTCCCTGCTTCCGGTATTGGCGCGTCGGGCTCAGCGGCTGTTCTCTTATCCCCTGTCAAGGGTAAGTCCTCTGCTTCCCCGTCCTTGATTTCCTCTGTTCAACCGAAGGATCGCCCTTCGCCATTGCATTCTCAGATGATCTCTCCTGGCGTTTACCCGGTCCTTAGCTCTAGCTCCGGATTACCCACTGGGTCGTCAATTTCAACGGTTGCTTATGACGGTTTACCCGTGGTCCTTCCTATTTCCGATTCGGCCCTGCTGCCGACTCCTGCATCCGTTTCGGCCCTGCTGCCGACTTCTTCCAAATTCAAAATTTCGGAACTTAGTTTCCCGCCCCTGGTTAACTCTCAGTCAGTTGCTCCTGCTCCTCGCTCATCTCTCCCGATCTCCTCCTCTTGTCTCCCGGGTGTTACTTCCGTTGCTGCGGTCAAGCCTCCTTCTTCCTGGGCGTCCATAGTCAAAGATGATCAGGCCAAAATGCAACTGAGATATATTAAGCCTAATCCCATTGCTGATGATGGCAAGCTTAAATTAAAACTTCCGCCTGATGTGGCGCGTAAGGGTGCAGCTGTTTGGAGAAATACTCTGGTAGGATTTTTCCTTGACAAACTGCCGTTTTCCCTTGTTCACGCCTGTGCGCTGCGGCACTGGGGGAAGTTCGGTCTGTCCGAGGTCCTTAGTAATGGAAATGGCTTCTTCTTCTTCAAATTCTCTGATTCAGATAGACTAAATGAAACATTAGATGGCGGTCCATGGTATTTCGGAGGACGACCCATATTTCTAAAGCGCTGGAGTCCTGGGATGAACCTATCTAAGAATGGCTGCAAGCTAGTTCCTATATGGGTTCACTTCCACAATGTGCCTCTGGAGCTATGGACTGACGAAGGGCTCAGCCACATCGCCAGCACGGTAGGGAAGCCGCTTCATGCTGATCTTATGACTTCTTCTTTAAAGCGACTGAACTATGCTAGAATTTGCATTGAGATAAATATGGATGACTCTCTCCCCAATGCTGTTGACATCGAACTGGATGATGGCGGATGCATGGAAATCAGAATTGAGTACAACTGGGTCCCTAAGAAATGTTCAGTATGCAAGGAATTTGGTCACTTGCCCAACAACTGTAAGAGGGTGACCCAACGGGTTTGGATTCCGAAAGTTTCCCAACAAGCTTCAAATTCTTCTGCTTCTGCTGCTGGCGTTCTTAATTCTTCTGCTTCTGCGGCTGCTGGCCTAGGAGTTCAGGATAAGATTGGGCCTCCTCCCACCGTTCAGCATGGTTCAGCAACTTCTCCGGCCGACAATCGAGGAGCTTCTTCGGCCAGAGCTTCTACCAGCACTTCGAATTCTTTTGATCCCCTGTTTCAGGTGGATGATCCGTCTTCTACTGCTGCTGGTCCTCCTTCAGAAGTTGCCAACTTTCAGTCTAATGCTCCTCTTCCTGTTGTCCCTGTGCTCTTCGATGGCCCTGTGGGTTGTTCATCTGCTCCTCTGGTTGGGGACTCCTCCGTTACTGAGTACTCTTCTCCCGTCGTCAGCGTGATTTCCTCCCCTTCCTCGTCCCCATCCAGTACCCCTCTCCTTGCTAGGAAGCTCAATATGATTGATGAAGTGGAGATGAAACTGGGAAGGAAGAAGAAGGACAAGAAGAAGATTGGATGTTCGGCCAATCCCAGAGGGAAGTCTTCAAAGTCCTCCAAATGATTAAGCTAGCTTCTTGGAACATCCGGGGCCTCAACGATTCCTCAAAGCTCTCGGAGGTCCGTCACCTTGTTCAATCTCAAAATATTTCTTGTATTGTGTTGAATATGTCCTCCCCTTCCTCCAATGCTCTGCATCTTCATCCTACAAAGGCTCTCTCTCATCGTGTTTCTTCTGCAAGTGGATTGATCTGCTCTACCAATTCCTATGAATTTGCTACAGTATTTCAGGATCCGAAATTTGACGATCCGATTGCATTTGCTACAGTAGCTACAGTAGCTACAGTAGCTACAGTAGCGGGTGTCGACCCGTTTGCTTTTGACGATCCGTCTGGTACAGTAGCTATGGACAATCCGATATTTGACGATCCGATTTCATTTGCTACAGTAGCTACAGTAGCTACAGTAGCTACAGTACCGGGTGTTGATCCGTTTGCTGTTGACGATCCGTCTGGTACAGGAGCTGTTGACGATCCGATATTTGACGATCCGAATGCTTTTACTACAGTAGCTACAGTCCCATTTGGAAATTCCTCTGTTTCTCTTGTTAGGGACTTCTCCTCCTCTGCTTTATCCCCCCCTGTTTTGGATGTGAGGATTCTTCTCCTTCCTTGTCTCCGCCGATCCGACAGCTTCCTGGATGTCCTGATGGCTTGTTCCAGAGGAATCTCTCCTTTAACTCAAATGATTAAGCTAGGCTCTTGGAATATTCGGGGTCTTAATGATCCATCTAAGCATTCGGAAATTCGCCATTTTGTGCACTCTCAAAAGCTCTCTTGTTTAGCTCTGCTTGAGACTAAGATTAAGCCTAGTAGCAAGGAGAAATTCGAACAGAGTATGATTAAGGGCTGGAATAGCATCAATCTGTATGATGGGGATAGCTCTGGTAGAATTTGGGTCTGGTGGGATCCTAAAATGATTCATGCTAGTGTTGTTTCCAAAAACGACCAGATCTTCCATCTCACTATCACAATTCTTTCTTCTAATGCTCAGTTTATTGCCTCATTTGCTTATGGTTCTAATGAAGCTACGGCAAGAAGACAGTTATGGAATAATCTGAGAGATCATGCTATCTCCTTCGCTCAGCGCCCTTGGATTGTAATGGGGGACTTCAATGCCATTCGCTTCCGTCATGAAAGGAAGGGTGGTTCTTCTGAGTGGCCCTGCATCATGGATGAGTTTAATAACTCTCTGTTTGAAGCTGGCCTGGATGATCTTCGCTACGGCGGGTGTTTCTTCACCTGGCATAATTCCAGATTGACTGGGCACATTCTTAGGAAGCTGGATCGAGCACTTGTTAATCCTCCATGGTTCAACTCCTTCCCTCAATCTACTGCTGAATTCCTACCTTATGGACTCTCAGATCACTCCCCGGCAGTTGTTGATCTTGGAATGAAGTTCCCTCTATTCAAATCACCCTTTAAATTTTTCAACTTTTGGTCTGAATTCGACGAATTTCTCCCATTAATTGAGGATATCTGGAGCACCCCTATTGCTGGATATGCAATGTTCAAAGTATACAAAAAACTTAAACTTGTTAAATCGGCATTGAAAGCGCTGAGCAAGACCAAGAATGAGTTGATTAATGGTGATCTTACTGCTCTTCGCAACGAGCTGGCTGTTCTTCAGTCTGCTGTTGCTGCTGGATCAAATGACCCTGACCTATTGATGAGGGAGATGGACTGTGCAAAGCGACTATCTCTTCTCACTAGGGGGAAAGAGAGCTATGTAAGGCAGCGAAGCCGAGTTCAATGGTTGAAAGAAGGTGATCGCAACACTGCTTTTTTCTTCAACTCTATTAAAGGTAGAAACAACGTGAACAAGATTCTCTGCATTCAAAATGAAAATGGGGATTGGATTCGGGAGAAGGATCAGATCTGTAATGAGGTGGTTCGATTCTATATGCATCTTCTTGGCAAGGACTGTGGATCCACTTATGATGGCAGCGGGATGATCAATTTCTTCAAGGACCGCACTCTTTCTCCAGATCAAATTTCTAACTTATGCGGCGATTTCTCGGATGATGTTATCAAAGCTACTTTCTTCAGACTTCATCCTAACAAAGCTCCTGGCCCTGACGGTTTCAACGCCTTTTTCTTCCAAAAGACCTGGCATGTTGTTGGACCGGACATCACTGCGGCCATCAGGGAATTTTTTACTAATGGAGTTCTTCTCAAGGAAGCTAATTGCACTACAGTTGCTCTCATTCCTAAAGTTCCCAATGCCTCCAAATTAAAGGACTTCAGACCTATCTCTTGCTGCAATACGATCTACAAATGCATCTCCAAGCTCCTCGCTGATCGTCTGACAGAAGTCCTTCCATCTATTATATCTGAAGCTCAATCGGCTTTTGTGCATTCTAGGCATATCGGGGACAACATTTTGATGGCCCAGGAGCTTGTTCGAGGATATCATCTCTCATCAAGCAGTCCGAACTGCACTCTCAAAATTGATCTTATGAAGGCTTTCGATTCTGTGCGTTGGGATTTCCTGTGGGATTCTCTCCGCCTTCTTGGATTCCCTGCTATCTTCATTGGATGGATCAAGGCTTGTGTCTCTTCTGCCAAGTACTCAATTGCTATTAATGGGGAACTTCATGGTTTCTTTGAAGGGAAGAAAGGCCTCCGCCAAGGTGATCCGTTATCTCCATATTTATTTATCATTTGTATGGATGTTTTCTCTCGGATTCTTGAGCTGAAAATCAAATCCTCCACGTCTTTCAACTATCATTGGAGATGCCGGAAATCCAACTTAACCCACTTATGCTTTGCGGATGATTTACTGGTTTTTTGCCATGGGGATCTTAATTCCATCAATGTGGTTAAGGATGCTCTTGATACTTTCTCCTCTCTATCGGGTTTAACCCCTAATAGTTCTAAAAGCTCCATTTTTATCTCGGGTATGACGGCTCCTTTGCATCATGAGATTGCGAATTTCATTGGTTACAATCTGGGCAAATTCCCTATCAGATATCTTGGGGTTCCTCTCATTTCCTCCAAACTTAAAGCTCTTGACTGCCATGCCTTGGTCGATCGTATTTTGAGGAGGATCAAGCTCTGGACCAATCGGTTCCTCTCCTATGCTGGGAGGTTACAACTTATTCATTCGGTTCTCTTCAGTATCCAGACTTTTTGGAGCTCCCATTTCATTCTTCCCGTCAAAGTCATCAAAGATATTGAAGGTATTCTATCGGCTTTCTTATGGAAAGGCTCTTCCTTGAACCGCCATGGTGCTAAAGTGGCCTGGTCCGATATCTCTTGCCCGAAAGTTGAAGGAGGGTTGGGAATTAAAAAGATTCGTGATTGGAATGCTGCCTCCATGACCCGTTATATTTGGCTTCTTTGCCAGCCTTGCTCCAATTCTTTGTGGGCTGCTTGGGTCAAGAGGAACCTGCTTCATAAAGACCACTTCTGGGTGGCCAAAGTGCCTTGGAATTGCTCATGGACCTGGAGGAAAATTCTAAAGCTTAGAGATAGTGTGAAGGCTTTCATCTCTGTTAAAGTTGGGAACGGTGAAGATACCTCGCTTTGGTTTGATTCTTGGAGACCCCTTGGACCTATTTGTTCTTCCTCAAATGCTAGAGTTATATCTGATTCAGGTCTTGGGAAAGATGCTAAGGTCAGCGCCATCCTTTCAGTAGGGGGGTGGAGATGGCCGGTTGCAAACTCTGTGGAGCTGATTGCTTTGAAAGAGGCATCTTCATCTCATCCCCTCCCCGATTGCAGTCTTCAGGATAACACTCTTTGGGATGGTTCACCGATCTTCTCCATTAAAGGTGTATGGAATCGTATCCGGTCTTCTTCTCAGCGAGTGGATTGGGCTCATCTTGTCTGGTTTTCTCACCATGTGCCTAGGCATTCCTTCACTCTGTGGCTTGCTATTAGAGGTAGACTTTCCACCCAAGACCGACTTCTTTCATTCGGGATTCATAGTCAATCCTCTTGTTTACTGTGCCAAAGGCATTTGGAGGATCATAATCATCTGTTCTTCAACTGCCCATATTCCACCCGGATTTGGACCTCAATTGCTCTTCTATGTGGCTTGGAGCACTACCCTTCTTCTTGGGAGCTTTTGAGACCTTGGCTCTCTAAAATCACCAAAGGATCATCTCTTCACTCCATTATCTGCAGATTGGCAGTGGGAGCCTCAGTCTACTTCATTTGGTATGAAAGGAATTCCCGCAAGCATGGGCAATTACATATTAATGAAGCAGGGATTATTTCAAAGATAAAGGAGTCGGTCAGAATGAGTTTGGATGGAGCTCAGATCCCGGAAACGAATCTTAATCGCCAGCTGATTTATCGTTGGCACCTCTCTCTCCCTCATTAGATTATTGCTGATGATTTACCTTCGAAGCTCATCTTATGAGTTCTGTTGTTAGGTTCTGGATGTAATCCGGTCTGATTACTTTTGAGGTCTCTACCTCTTGCTGGATGTATTCCTATCGTTTTCTTTTGAGGTCTGACTTTCTTTGAGGTCTCTACCTCTCCTCGGGCTTTATCCCGATCTTTTGTACCTATATAGCTAATCAATACAATTCACCCCTTTTAACTTTCAAAAAAAAAAGGTCAAGATCCGAGAGAAGATATCCACCATGCAGATCACAAATAAGTAAGGCGAGATAGGGTCACCTTGACGAATGCCTTTCCTTCCTTCAAAAAACCCATTGAGCTCTCCATTGATGGCCACAGAGAATTTAGCAGAAGAGACGCAGCTTCTGATCCAACCAATGAAAATAGAAGGGAAGCCAAGAAGCTTCAATGTATCCCAAAGAAAGTCCCATCTGACTGAGTCGAAAGCTTTCCTTAGATCAATTTTGAGGGCACATTTAGGGGATGATGAGTGTAGATGATATCCACGAACAAGCTCTTGAGCCATCAAGATGTTATCGCCGATATGCCTACCATGGACGAAAGCGGCTTGAGCTTCATTGACAAAAGAAGGGAGAACATCCTTCAAACGATTGGCAATCAGCTTAGTAATGCATTTATATATGGTGTTGCAGCAGGAAATCGGCCTATAGTCCTTCAGCTTAGAGGCATTAGGGATCTTGGGAATAAGAACAATAATGGTGCAGTTAACTTCCTTAAGAAGCAATCCATTAGCAAAGAAATCCAGGATAGCGGAGGTCACCTCATCACCCACAATGGGCCACGTCTTCTGAAAGAAAAAAGCATTAAATCCATCCGGCCCGGGAGATTTGTTTGAGTGAAGGCTGAACATAGCTTTCTTGATGTCATCATTTGAGAAAGGAGAACCCAAATTCCTGATTTGATCTGAGCAAAGGACCTGATTCACAAAAGGCTTGAGAGAGTCAATACCTTCATAGGCAATAGAGCACTCTGAGCCCAGCAGCCCCTTGTAAAACTCTTTTTTTTTTTTTTTTTTTTTGAAAGTTAAAGCCCCTTGTAAAACTCAACTACCTCATGGCTGATTTGGAGCTTGTCATGGATCCAAACACCCGAATCGTCTTGTATACTCAATATCTTATTAACATTGATCCTACTCTTGATGGAATTGAAGAAGAAAGAAGAGTTATGGTCCCCTTCCCGCAACCATTGAATTCTACTCTTCTGCCTATCATAACATTCCCTTCCTTTGCAAGCTAAGCTAAGTTTCATGGCACAAACTCTCTCTTTTTCAATAAGATCAGCCGCTTGATTACCCGCAGCTATCGCAGCTTGCAGAACATTAAGCTCAGAACGAAGAGAGACCAGGTCCCCATAACAGGCAGCATTCTTCCTTCTACACAGATTCCTTAAAGCAGTTTTCAGCAGCTTCAACTTCTTGCAAACTCTGAACATAGCATGCCCTTCCACCCTGGAGCTCCAGATCATTTCAACTAAAGGCAAAAATTCCTCAAAGCCAGCCCAGAGATTAAAGAACTTGAAAGGAGTAATATAGCTGTGCATGCAGAGCTCCATCTTCACCACTGCCGCTGAATGATCAGAGACACCATACGGCAGAAATTCAGCAGAAGAGTTGGGGAAGGAGTTGAGCCAACTTGTGTTAACCAGAACTCTATCTAACTTCCTGAGGATATGCCCGATGGTCCTGGAATTGTGCCAGGTAAACTGACAACCACCATATCTAAGATCATCCACCCCGATTTCAAGAAGGGTATCATTAAACTCCTCCATGAACGAGGGCCAGCCAGAGCTTCCTCCCTTCCTCTCAGCTCTATAACGAACAGCATTGAAATCACCCAAAATGATCCAAGGAAGCTGGGCCAAGGAGTTAGCAAGAGCTTTTAAACTGCTCCATAAAATCCTTCGGTTAGTTGCATCATTTGAGCCATAGACAAAAGAAGCCAAGAATCTACCACCCGAGCTACACAGGGAGAAGGAGATGTGGATGGCCTGATCCTGCAAGGAAAAGCTGCCAGCAACAAGCTTGGATGGATCCCACCACACCCATATTCTGCCAAAACCAGTGCCTTCGTAGAAAGATAAGAATTTCCAGTCCTTTAAAAAAGACTGCTCAAAATAGGCTTTATTACAAGACCTAATCTTTGATTCAAGAATGGCAATACAAGATATTTTCTGAGCCTTAATCAAATTACGAACTTCAAACTGCTTTGAGGGGTCATTAAGACCCCTAATATTCCAAGAGGCTAATATAATCATCAAGGATCTAGGAGGTTATCCCCCAGGAGTTCCCAGCACTCTTATTCTTCTTCTTCCTCAGTTTGGTCCGCTTGCCCTGCTTTTTCTCAAGCTCATCCACCAGATTCAGCCTCCGAGCAAGCATCGGAGTGCTGGAATTGGACGAAGGGGATGATGGCTCATCATCACCGACGAGTTGAGTCCCTCCCCCAGAGCCACCAGCAGAACCGAGGATAGCCACTGGCATCGGGCTCAGACAATCGGGAGCAAAACCAGGAGAAGAAGAGCATGTCCCCCTGACCGCATCATTAGGTACATCAGAAGCATCGGCAAAGGAGAGAAAGTGTGAGTCAGCAACCTTTCGCCGCTCCATAGAGGATTCGTCCTTGACTTGGAGTGGCGCCTGAGAATTTGCAACCTCATAGCCCCCGAAGCAGAGGAGCGAGCCAGCTTGGCAGTTCTGGAGATCGTCCCGTGCAGAGGAGCCTCACTCGAATTGGGCATGACTGGTGCCTTACTATAGAGGTGAATATGATGCAAGTCATCCTTCCAAGAATGGTCTTCATCTTCAATGACGAAAGACCTCACACTAGAACCTCCAGCGGCGTCGAAATTTGCCAAAGACACTGGCTTCAGACAATCTGAAACAATCACCGGAGAGGAAGAGCTTATGCCCTTGACGGCCGCATCAGGCACAACAGAGGCCTCAGCAAGACTAAGAGATTGAGAGACAGCACCACCATTCCACTCGACTTGAGCATCGGCAATGTCTGGGAGGAGAGCATATGAATTTGACACCATGCATCCTCCCGAAACAGAGGGTCCAGCTGCCGGCTTGGGATTGATCGAGCCGCGCCCGACCTTTGCATCAGGGCTGTTGCCAGGGTGGATGACAGGTGGAGATGGAGATACAAGGAGATCCAAACCTTCAGAACCGGGCTTTGATCCGAGCGTTGGAGCATCATCAGAGAGCCCAGCAGACGATATAGAGGATTTAGGAACCCAGGATTGGCGAACAGTTTTCTTGCAATTTTAAGGAAGATGGCCAAATACCTTGCAGACGGGGCACCGCTTAGGAACCCAGTTGTATTCAATGAGAACTTCTACAGATCTTCCATCCTCCAATAACAGGTCCAGAGAGTTAGGGAGAGGATCATCAATACTAATCTCCAAGCAGATCCTAGCATAAGAAAGACGCTTAAGAGAGGAAGTCATCTGGTCCGCGTGAAGAGGGGACCCTACGATGCTGGCAATCCGGCTAAGTCCTTCAGCAGTCCAGAACTCCAAGGGTACATTGAAGAACCGAGCCCAGATGGGAACCTTCTTGCACCCATCTTTGGACAATATCATACCCGGACTCCAAGGTTTCAAGAAGATCGGACGACCTCCGAAGTACCAGGGGCCTCCATCTAGAATTCCCGACAGCTCAGCCTTATTTGAAAACTTGAAAAAGAAGAAGCCGCTTCCATTACTAAGAACCTCCACGAGGCCCTTATTGTCCCACATCCTGCGGGCAAAGGATTCCACAAAAGAAAACGGGAGCTTATCTAAGAAGAAGCCAACGATAGAAGTCTCCCAGGCTGCCGCACCGATCCGAGCAATCTCAGGAGGAAGAGATAAACTGACTCTGCCTTCGGACGAAGAAGAGGTTGGCTTGAAGTAAGAAAGCTTCATAAGAGATGGAGAATCCGATACAAGGGAGGCCCAGCTCGCTTTAGCAGTTAACGGATTCTCCACAACAACCGGGCGGACAACAGGGGGAACCGCTAAGCCACCAGAAGCTTCGGGCTCACCAGAAATTGAAAGCATTGCGGACTTTGCCAAAGGCGGGAAAGATATATCTCCAAATTCAAGCCCTGAAGAAGGTACAGAGAGCACCGACTTACCCAGCGGACCACTTAACGAAGACGAACGATCCGGGTAAAGGGGGGGAAGCGGTCTCAGAGAAACCGAAGGAGACGGAGCGGAGCCCAGAACATGCGAGAGTTCAGAAGATAAGCGAAGGCACTCTAAATCGGCCGCATCAAGACCGATCCTGGGAGAAGCAGAACAGTCCTCCCCCCCCAGCGAACCCATAGAAAGAACAGCCATCACGGAAGGATCCGCACAGCCGAAGCTAGGAGCAAACAAAGACGAAGAAGCAGAACCCAGGGAGACATCCGGATTCGAAATCCAAGCAGAAGTAGTGGTCGAATCGAGCATTTGGGAAGAAGAAGCTTCATCGCCAATGACAGAAGAAAACAGAGGAAAGGGAGCTTTGCACAGGGACTCAGCCTTCCCACGCGTCCCACCAAACACATTGACTGGAATAGAGATGGATGAGGAATCCAAGGAAACCTCATCCAGGGCTATACCAACCGAGACCCCTTAGGAACAGGAAGGGGAACAAACCCATCTCCACCCGAAGATGGCAATCCGGGAAGATCCGCCATAAAATTTACATCAAACATGAATCAACTTCAATTTAGAGTGTTGATTCAGATATGGTTAAATCAAATTAAATCAAACACAAATCAAGTTCAATCTAGAGCACTTATATAATATCGGGTTGGATAAAATTAAGATCAATCCTAAATAAAGTTAAATGTAGAGCTAATTTCCAAGATCGGGTTAGATGGAGCTACACAAATCAAGTTCAGACCCAAATAAAGTTCATTCTCTAGCGTTACACCAAGATTGGGTGAAATCAAACTAAAATCAAGTTCAATCGAAGCATTACTCCATGATTGGATTAGATCTAACCTACATCAAGCAAAATGAAGTTCAATCTGGAGCATTGCTACATTTTTTTTTTTTTTTTTTTTTTTTTTTGAAAAGTAAAGGTGTGAAATGTATTAATAGTGTGAAAAGGAGTTGAAAATACAGGTACTCGGGGCATTCCCCGGAGGTCTAAAAGAAGCAATGGGGATACACCACCAAAAGGTAAATATCCTTAGACTAATGGAAGAGAAGAAACATCCAAAAAGGAAAAAAAAACAATCGTGATGGAGTCACGGAGGAAAAAAAACAATCGTGATGGAGTCACGGTCAAACAAAGGGCTTCAGCTCGAGATAGAGGAAGGGAGCTGCCACTTTTCAATCAATTTTTGATGACCCTCCTTCCTGGGAAAATAGCACCATCCAAACTCGCCCTAACAGAGTCCATAATCTTTGAAAGGATCCCAGCTTCATTAAGAGGTCTTTGGCCATGCTTACGAGAGTTCCTTTCAAACCAAATGAGGTACAAAGAAGCTCCCAAAGCCAGTCTGCAAATAATTGAATGAAGGGATTTGCCTTTGATATTCCTGCAGAGCCACGGTCTCAAGAGCTCCCAAGATGAAGGATAATGCTCAAAATCGCACAAACTGGCAATAGAAGACTAAATCAATTTGAATTTGGAATGTTGCTCTAAGTTCGGATTGGATCAAACTTAGATCAAACCTTCTGAGTCAAGTCCAATTGGAAGTGATGCTCCAAGATCGGGTCGAGCCAAACTTAGATCAAATTTCAAAATAAGTCCAATCTAAAGCATTGCAACAAGACCAGGTTAGATCAAATTAGATCCACATGAATCAAATCTAATTTGCAGCATTGCTCTAAAAAAGGTTGGATCAAACCCAAACCAAGTCAAATCGAGAGCGTTGCTCGAGGATCGAGTTGGATCAAACTTATATCAAACCCAAATCAAGTCCAATCTGGATTCTATTATTGTTATATCGAACTCAATCAACTTTTGATCAAACCCCAATCAAGTTTAATTTAAAGCATTCCTCTAAGATCAGGGTGGATTAAACTTAAATCGGACCTGGAACAAATCAAATATGTAACATTGCTCTAAGATCGGGTTCAACAAAACTTTGATCAAATCCAAATCAAGTCCAATCTGGATTCTATTAGTGTTATATCGAACTCAATCAACCTTTGATCAATCCCCAATCAAGTTCAATTTAAAGCATTGCTCTAAGATTAGGGTGGATTAAACTTAAATCGGACCTGGAACAAATCAAATATGTAACATTGCTCTAAGATCGGGTTCAACTAAACTTTGATCAAATCAGAATTAAGTTCAATATGGAGCCTTGATCTTAGGTTGAGCTTGATCAAACCAAGATTAGGCACAAATCAAGTCCGATGTAGAGCATTCCTCAAAGATCGTATTGGATCAAACTTATATCAATCTCGAATTAAGTGAAATATGCTGCATTCCTCCAAGATTGATTTGGTTCAAACTCAAATCAAATATGAATCAAATACAATTTAATGCATTGTTCCAAGATAGGGTCGGATCGAACTTAGGTCAAACCCAAAATAAAGTTCGATATGGAGCATTTCTCTAAGGTCGGGTTGGATCAATCTTAGCTCTAAGATGAATCAAGTTCAATATGGAGTGATGCTGCATCATGATCAGGTTAGATCAAACACTAATCAAGTCTAATTTTGAGTGTTGCTTAAGATTAGGCTCGATGAAGTTAAAGATAACACCCAAATCAAGTTTAATCGAGAGCATTGCACTAAGATTGTGGGTTTGATCAAACATAGAATAAACCCAAATCAGATCAAATCTAAAGCTTTGCCCTAAAATCGGGTTCGATAAAACAACAAACCTAAATCAAGTCTTTTTTAGAGTGCTGCTTCAAGATCGGGTTAGTTCAAACCAAGATGGAGCCCAAATTAAGTATAATATGAAGCATTGCTTCGATATCAATTTAGATCAAACTCTGATCGAACCTGAATCAAGTTAAATTAGGAGCATCGTTCGAAGATCAAGTTAGGTCAAACCCGAATCGAGTTCAATTTAGAGTGTTACTCCATGATTAGTTTAGATCAAATAAGATCAAGCCCGAATCATCTTCAATCTAAAACATTATAATATGATCGGCCTATATCAAACTTTGATCTCTTTTCATTTGATCGAACCTGAATCAAGTCCAATCTAGAGCAATGCTCCACAAGATTAGTTTGAATGAAACGAAGATCAAACTTGAATTTAGTTCAATATGCTGCATTTGTTTAAAAATTGGGTTAGATCAAACCAATGTCAATTCTGAATCAAGTCGAATCTCGGGCATTGGCACAAGTTCGGGTTAGATCAAACTAAGATCGGACCCAAATAAAATCTCATACGGAGCATTGCTCCAAGATTGAAATTAGATCAAACTTAAATCAAACATGAGTCAAGTCCAACGTGGAGCATCGTTTCAAGATTGTGTTGGATCAAACTTAGATCAAACCTCAATTAAGTACAATCTCGAGCATTCCTCCAATATTGATAGATCAAAGTTAGATCAAATTAGACCAATTCGAATCAAGTACAATCTAGAGAGTTACTTAGAGATATTTTTCAACACTGGGTTGAACCAAGTTCAAGTTAAACCCAAATCAGATCCCATCTAGACAATTGCTCCGAGATTGGGTTGGATAAAATTTACATCAAACATGAATCAACTTCAATTTAGAGTGTTAAATCAAGATATGGTTAAATCAAATTAAATCAAACACAAATCAAGTTCAATCTAGAGCACTTATATAATATCGGGTTGGATAAAATTAAGATCAATCCTAAATAAAGTTAAATATAGAGCATTATTCTAAGATCGGGTTAGATGGAGCTTAAGTTCAGACCCAAATAAAGTTCATTCTCGAGCGTTACACCAAGATTGGGTGAAATCAAACTAAAATCAAGTTCAATCGAAGCATTACTCCATGATTGGATTAGATCTAACCTACATCAAGCTAATTGAAGTTCAATCTGGAGCGTTGTTAGAAGATCGGGCCAAATCAAGGCTAAATCAATTTGAATTTGGAATGTTGCTCTAAGTTCGGATTGGATCAAACTTAGATCAAACCTTCTGAGTCAAGTCCAATTGGAAGTGATGCTCCAAGATCGGGTCGAGCCAAACTTAGATCAAATTTCAAAATAAGTCCAATCTAAAGCATTGCAACAAGACCAGGTTAGATCAAATTAGATCCACATGAATCAAATCTAATTTGCAGCATTGCTCTAAGAAAAGGTTGGATCAAACCCAAACCAAGTCAAATCGAGAGCGTTGCTCGAGGATCGAGTTGGATCAAACTTATATCAAACCCAAATCAAGTCCAATCTGGATTCTATTATGTTATATCGAACTCAATCAACCTTTGATCAAACCCCAATCAAGTTCAATTTAAAGCATTGCTCTAAGATCAGGGTGGATTAAACTTAAATCGGACCTGGAACAAATCAAATATGTAACATTGCTCTAAGATCGGGTTCAACTAAACTTTGATCAAATCAGAATTAAGTTCAATATGGAGCCTTGATCTTAGGTTGAGCTTGATCAAACCAAGATCAGGCACAAATCAAGTCCGATGTAGAGCATTCCTCAAAGATCGTATTGGATCAAACTTATATCAATCTCGAATTAAGTGAAATATGCTGCATTCCTCCAAGATTGATTTGGTTCAAACTCAAATCAAATATGAATCAAATGCAATTTAATGCATTGTTCCAAGATAGGGTCGGATCGAACTTAGGTCAAACCCAAAATAAAGTTCGATATGGAGCATTTCTCTAAGGTCGGGTTGGATCAATCTTAGCTCT
>UESW01002860.1:20146-30179 GCA_900491605.1 Calamus simplicifolius
TTCTCGGATGATGTTATCAAAGCTACTTTCTTCGGACTTCATCCTAACAAAGCTCCTGGCCCTGACGGTTTCAACGCCTTTTTCTTCCATAAGACCTGGCATGTTGTTGGACCGGACATCACTGCGGCCATCAGGGAATTTTTTACTAATGGAGTTCTTCTCAAGGAAGCAAATTGCACTACAGTTGCTCTCATTCCTAAAGTTCCCAATGCCTCCAAATTAAAGGACTTCAGACCTATCTCTTGCTGCAATACGATCTACAAATGCATCTCCAAGCTCCTCGCTGATCGTCTGACAGAAGTCCTTCCATCTATTATATCTGAAGCTCAATCGGCTTTTGTGCATTCTAGGCATATCGGTGACAACATTTTGATGGCCCAGGAGCTTGTTCGAGGATATCATCTCTCATCAAGCAGCCCGAACTGTACTCTCAAAATTGATCTTATGAAGGCCTTCGATTCTGTGCGTTGGGACTTCCTGTGGGATTCTCTCCGCCTTCTTGGATTCCCTGCTATCTTCATTGGATGGATCAAGGCTTGTGTCTCTTCTGCCAAGTACTCAATTGCTATTAATGGGGAACTTCATGGTTTCTTTGAAGGGAAGAAAGGCCTCCGCCAAGGTGATCCGTTATCTCCATATTTATTTATCATTTGTATGGATGTCTTCTCTCGGATTCTTGAGCTGAAAATCAAATCCTCCACGTCTTTCAACTATCATTGGAGATGCCGGAAATCCAACTTAACCCACTTATGCTTTGCGGATGATTTACTGGTCTTTTGCCATGGGGATCTTAATTCCATCAATGTGGTTAAGGATGCTCTTGATACTTTCTCCTCTCTATCGGGTTTAACCCCTAACAGTTCTAAAAGCTCCATTTTTATCTCGGGTGTGACGGCTCCTTTGCATCATGAGATTGCGAATTTCATTGGTTACAATCTGGGCAAATTCCCTATCAGATATCTTGGGGTTCCTCTCATTTCCTCCAAACTTAAAGCTCTTGACTGCCATGCCTTGGTCGATCGTATTTTGAGGAGGATCAAGCTCTGGACCAATCGGTTCCTCTCCTATGCTGGGAGGTTACAACTTATTCATTCGGTTCTCTTCAGTATCCAGACTTTTTGGAGCTCCCATTTCATTCTTCCCGTCAAAGTCATCAAAGATATTGAAGGTATTCTATCGGCTTTCTTATGGAAAGGCTCTTCCTTGAACCGCCATGGTGCTAAAGTGGCCTGGTCCGATATCTCTGCCCGAAAGTTGAAGGAGGGTTGGGAATTAAAAAGATTCGTGATTGGAATGCTGCCTCCATGACCCGTTATATTTGGCTTCTTTGCCAGCCTTGCTCCAATTCTTTGTGGGCTGCTTGGGTCAAGAGGAACCTGCTTCATAAAGACCACTTCTGGGTGGCCAAAGTGCCTTGGAATTGCTCATGGACCTGGAGGAAAATTCTAAAGCTTAGAGATAGTGTGAAGGCTTTCATCTCTGTTAAAGTTGGGAATGGTGAAGATACCTCGCTTTGGTTTGATTCTTGGAGACCCCTTGGACCTATTTGTTCTTCCTCAAATGCTAGAGTTATATCTGATTCAGGTCTTGGGAAAGATGCTAAGGTCAGCGCCATCCTTTCAGTAGGGGGGTGGAGATGGCCGGTTGCAAACTCTGTGGAGCTGATTGCTTTGAAAGAGGCATCTTCATCTCATCCCCTCCCCGATTGCAGTCTTCAGGATAACACTCTTTGGGATGGTTCACCGATCTTCTCCATTAAAGGTGTATGGAATCGTATCCGGTCTTCTTCTCAGCGAGTGGATTGGGCTCATCTTGTCTGGTTTTCTCACCATGTGCCTAGGCATTCCTTCACTCTGTGGCTTGCTATTAGAGGTAGACTTTCCACCCAAGACCGACTTCTTTCATTCGGGATTCATAGTCAATCCTCTTGTTTACTGTGCCAAAGCCATTTGGAGGATCATAATCATCTGTTTTCAACTGCCCATATTCCACCCGGATTTGGACCTCAATTGCTCTTATATGTGGCTTGGAGCACTACCCTTCTTCTTGGGAGCTTTTGAGACCTTGGCTCTCTAAAATCACCAAAGGATCATCTCTTCACTCCATTATCTGCAGATTGGCAGTGGGAGCCTCAGTCTACTTCATTTGGTATGAAAGGAATTCCCGCAAGCATGGGCAATTACTTATTAATGAAGCAGGGATTATTTCAAAGATAAAGGAGTCGGTCAGAATGAGTCTGGATGGAGCTCAGATCCCGGAAACGAATCTTAATCGCCAGCTGATTTATCGTTGGCACCTCTCTCTCCCTCATTAGATTATTGCTGATGATTTACCTTCGTAGCTCATCTTATGAGTTCTGTTGTTAGGTTCTGGATGTAATCCGGTCTGATTACTTTTGAGGTCTCTACCTCTTGCTGGATGTATTCCTCTCGTTTTCTTTTGAGGTCTGACTCTCTTTGAGGTCTCTACCTCTCCTCGGGCTTTGTCCCGATCTTTTGTACCTATTACAGCTAATCAATACAATTCACCCCTTTTAACTTTCAAAAAAAAAAAAAAAAAAAGGGGATTGCCCTGAGTACCTGTACTTTCATCCTCACATTATTAATACATTTCATACTTTACCTTTCAAAAAAAAAAAAAAAAAAAAAAACAAGACTAGGTTAGATCAAATTAGATCCACATGAATCAAATATAATTTGCAGCATTGCTCTAAGAAAAGGTTGGATCAAACCCAAACCAAGTCAAATCGAGAGCGTTGCTCGAGGATCGAGTTGGATCAAAGTTATATCAAACCCAAATCAAGTCCAATCTGGATTCTATTATTCTTATATCGAACTCAATCAACTTTTGATCAAACCCCAATCAAGTTCAATTTAAAGCATTGCTCTATGATCAGGGTGGATTAAACTTAAATCGGACCTGGAACAAATCAAATATGTAACATTGCTCTAAGATCTTTTTTTTTTTTGAAAGTTAAAGGTGATTTGTATTAAAAAGAAAGAATTATAAGTACAAAGAGCGGGACAGAGCCCGCAAGCATACAAGCAAGGGAAAACATCCACCAAAAGGTTGAAATAACCTAAAGCCAAATAAGCCCAGATCAACCAAGTCAAACAATAAGTTTACAAAAGACCGAACTGGATTAACTCAAAAGAGAGGAGGGTAGTTGCCATCTATCAATCAACTGGAGATTTGCCGCATTTCTGGGAAAAGTAGCACCCTCCAATTTCAGCCTGATCGAGTCCATAATCTTAGAGACTATACTTTGTTCCTTTAGAAGCAAGCGCCCATGCTTGCGGGAGTTTCTTTCTAACCATACGAAGTACAAAGCAGCACCCAAGGCAAGCCTACAAACAATAGAATGAAAAGAGGCTCCTTTGATATTTCTGGAAAGCCACGGCCTCAGACTCTCCCAAGAAGATGGGAAGTGCCTAAGCCACATTTTCTAGCAATGGTAGACCAAACCCGTGAAGAGAAAGGACAGCTGAAAAACAGATGATCGTGATCCTCCAATCTGTGACGACATAAATAGCAAGCCGTCTGACAATGCAAACCATAAGAGATAAGACGATCTGGGTAGCAAGTCTACCTCTAATGGCAAGTCATAAAATGAAAGAATGTCGTGGAACATGATGCTTAAACTAGACTAAATGAGCCCAATCAACACGTTGGGAAGGTAACCGGAGGATATTCCAAGCTCTCTTAATAGAGAACGCAGTAGAACCTTCCCATAATACCTTATCCAAACAGCTGCAATCAGGTAAAGGAAGAGAACCGGTTTCAGATTTCAAGGTGATAAGCTCAAGGGAATTCGCAGCAGGCCACCTCCAATTTCCAGCATAAATGATGGCACTAACCTTAGCATCTTTGGAAAGGCCCGAGTCGGTGATAACTCTAGCATGAGAAGAAGAGCAAATAGGTCCTTGAGGTCTCCATGAATCAAACCAAAGTGAGGTGCAATCGCCATTCCCCACCTTAAAAGAAATGAAATTTCTCACTCTATCCCGAATCTTAAGAATTTTCCTCCAAGTCCAAGAGCAATCCCAAGGGACTTTTACCACCCAAAAGTGTTCTTTATGCAGAAGATTTAGCTTAACCCAGGCAGCCCATAAGGATTTAGAGCAAGGATTGCATAGTGACCAAATGTGCCGAGCCATTGATGGTGCATTCCAATCCCGGATCTTCTTTATACCCAAACCTCCTTCCTCCTTGGGAGTAGTGATGGTAGACCAAGATACTTTAGCTCCATACCGGTTCAAGGAAACACCATTCCATAAGAAGGCCGAAAGAATGCTTTCAATATCTTTAGTGATTTTAACTGGAAGAATGAAGTGAGCACTCCAAAAGGACTGAATACTAAAAATTACCGATTGGATGAGTTGCAGTCTGCCAGCATAGGAGAGGAAACGATTAGTCCAAACTTTGATCCTCCTTAAAATACGATCAACCAACGAAAGACAATCAGAAGCTTTGAGTTTTGTGGTAATTAGAGGGACACCCAGATATCTAATTGGAAAAGAGCCAAGAGAGAAACCCAGTAAGTCAGTAATATCCTGTTGGAGATGAACCGAGACACCCGAGAGGAAGGTGGAGCTTTTGGAGTGATTAGGAGTAAGACCGGAGAGAGAGGAGAACGTGTCAAGGGCATCCTTCACCACATTTATAGAGTTCAAATCTCCACGACAAAAAACCATCAGATCATCTGCAAAACATAGATGTGAAGTCTTGGATTTCCGGCATCTCCAATGAAATTTGAAAGAGGGGGAGGCATGGATTTTCTGATCAAGAATCCTAGAGAAGACTTTCCATGCATATAACAAAAAGATAAGGAGAGATTGGGTCCCCTTGACGAAGACCTTTCTTCCCATCAAAGAAACCATTGAGTTCACCATTAATAGCCACTGAATACCTTGCAGTGGAAACACAAGACCGAATCCAGCCAATAAATAAAGGAGGAAAGCCAAGAAGCTGCAGAGTATCCCAAAGGAAATCCCATCGAACCGAATCAAAAGCCTTCATAATATCAATCTTTAGAGCACATTTAGGGGTGGAAGAAGGAAGATGATAACCACGGACCAGCTCCTGAGCCAATAGAATGTTATCCCCAATAAGCCTTCCATGCACAAAAGCAGATTGTGCATCATTTATAAATGTAGGGAGGATTTGTTTCAATCGGCTGGCAAGAAGTTTGGTGATGCATTTGTACACAGTGTTGCAGCATGATATCGGTCGGAAGTCCTTCAATTTTGAAGCATTAGGGACCTTAGGAATGAGAGCAATAGTTGTGCAGTTAACCTCCTTGAGAAGCAGACCATTGGAGAAGAAATCCTTTATAGCGGCAGTGATATCAGCTCCAACAATGGGCCAGGTCTTTTGGAAGAAGAAAGCATTGAATCCATCAGGGCCTGGAGCTTTGTTAGGGTGTAAGTCAAACATAGCACCCTTGATTTCTTCTTCAGTGAAAGCACAGGTTAAAAACCTTCTTTGATCATTAGAGAGAGCGCAATCCACATACTTAGCTAGAACATCTCCTCCATCATTTTAGTGCCACATCTCGTACCGAGAAGATGAGTGTAGAATCCAACCACCTCCTGAGCAATCTGATCCTTCTCTCGAATCCATTCTCCATTTTCATTCTTTTTTTTTTTTTTTTGAAAGTTAAAGGTGATTTGTATTAAAAGAAATTATAAGTACAAGAGAGCGGGACAGAGCCCGCAAGCATACAAGCAAGGGAAACATCCACCAAAAGGTTGAAATAACCTAAGGCCAAATAAAACCAGACCGACCAAGTCAAACAATAAGGTTACAAAAGACCGAACTGGATTAACTCAAACGAGAGGAGGGTAGTTGCCATCTATCAGTAGGAAACGAGACAAGTTATCTCAAAAGCGAAGGAGAGAGCTGCCAGCAGATGATCAAATGAAGATTAGCATCGTTACTAGGAAAAGTTGCGCCATCCAAACTCTTTTTTTTTTTTTTTGAAAGGTAAAAGGTGAATTGTATTAATAAAGAAAAGAGGGAGAGAGAAATAAGTACAATTCCCCGGTGCAAGAACCCGGGAGAAAAAACAGCCAAAAAAAGACGATCACCATACGGTGAAGCAACTCACAAGAGATCGACAGCTACTAAGCCAAAACAACATCACAAACCCACTAACTCCCAAGGATTCATCGGAGCAGAGAAGCGGGGAGGTGTCAGATTTGAATCAAATGAAGATTTGGCATATTAAGGGGAAATTCGGATCCCTCCAACTTATGCCTGATAGTGTCCATAATTAGACTGATGATTCTTTGATCATTATGAAGAATACGACCATGCCTTCGGGAGTTCCTTTCCATCCATAAATAATAGATGGTAGCTCCCAAAGCAAGCCTCCTGATAATAGAAATGAGCGAAGTCCCTTTGAGATTACCACACAGCCTTCGGCCATAGAGTCTCCCAAGCAGAAGGAAAATGCAAAAGATCACACCTACAAGCAATAGCAGACCAAACCCGACTGGAGAAAGAGCAGGCAAAGAAAAGATGATTGTGATCTTCCACATCTTCAAGACAAAAGAAACACTTCATTTGACTAATTAACCCAAAGGATAAAAGCCGGTCTTGTGAAGGGAGCCTTCCTCTTATTGCAAGCCATAGGATGAAAGAGTGCCTAGGAACATGATGCTTGAACCAAACCAAATGGGCCCAAGTCACTCGATGCGAAGGAGACCGTAAGACATTCCAAGCTTTTTTGATTGTGAAATCATTAGAGCCATCCCACATCACTCTGTCACTAAGAGAACAATTGGGCAAATCAAGTGATCTTGAATCCTCTTTAAGACTAATCAGCTCAGATGAATTAGCTGGAGGCCACATCCAATGGCCAGAAGAAATAATGGCACTAACCTTTGCATCAACAGTGAGACCCGAGTCAACAATAACTCTAGCATGTGGGGAAGTACAGATAGGGCCTTGAGGTCTCCAGACATCAAACCACAACGATGTGCTGTCACCGTTCCCAACCTTCACTGAGATGAAAGGCTTGACTCTATCTCTGATCTTAAGAAGTCTTCTCCAAGTCCAAGAGCAGTTCCAAGGGACTTTTGCAACCCAGAAATGCTCCTTATGCAGCAGATTCAACTTAACCCAAGCAGCCCATAAGGAGGATAAGCAAGGGTTACATAACAGCCATATATAGCGAGTCATGGAGGCAACATTCCAGTCTTTAATCTTCTTAATTCCCAACCCTCCTTCCGCCTTTGGAGTAGAGATATCTGCCCATGCAACTTTAGCTCCACTACTCTTCAGGGACACACCGCTCCATAGAAAAGCCGAGAGGATGCTTTCAATAGCCTTGGTGACTTTGGCTGGAAGGATGAAATGGGCGCACCAAAAGGACTGAATACTGAATAGAACAGATTGGATTAGCTGGACTCTACCTGCATAAGAGAGGAAGCGGTTTGTCCAGACTTTAATCCTCCCCAAGATTCGATCAACCAGAGCTTGGCAATCATTGGCACAGAGTTTGGTTGAGATGAGCGGGACCCCCAAATATCTTATGGGAAATGAACCAAGAGGAAATCCTAGATAGTTCAAAATCTTGTTGCATATGGCCTTTAACTCCCGATAGGAAAATAGAGCATTTGGCAACATTAGGGGTAAGACCCGAGAGAGAGGAAAAGGTGTTGAGAGCATCCTTCACAATCCATAATAGAGGGAAGATCACCATGGCAAAAGATCATCAAATCATCAGCAAAACAAAGATGAGAAATCTTTGATTTCCTGCATCTCCAGTGATATTTAAAAGAAGGGCACTCTTGAATTTTGGAGGTCAAGATCCGAGAGAAGATATCCATGCAGATCACAAATAGGTAAGGCGAGATAGGGTCACCTTGACGGATGCCTTTCCTTCCTTCAAAAAAACCGTTGAGCTATCCATTGATGGCCACAGAGAATTTAGCAGAAGATACGCAGCTTATGATCCAACCAATGAAAATAGAAGGGAAGCCAAGAAGCTTCAAAGAATCCCAAAGAAAGTCCCATCTGACTGAGTCGAAAGCTTTCCTTAGATCAATCTTGAGGGCACATTTAGGGGATGATGAGTGTAGATGATATCCGAACAAGCTCTTGAGCCATCAAGATGTTATCGCCTATATGCCTACCATGGACGAAAGCGGCTTGAGCTTCATTGACAAAAGAAGGGAGAACTTCCTTCAAACGATTGGCCATCAGCTTAGTAATGCATTTATAAATGGTGTTGCAGCAGGAAATCGGCCTATAGTCCTTCAGTTTAGAGGCATTAGGGATCTTGGGAATAAGAACAATAATGGTGCAGTTAACTTCCTTTAGAAGCAATCCATTAGCAAAGAAATCCAGGATAGCGGAAGTCACCTCCTCACCCACAATGTGCCACGTCTTCTGAAAGAAAAAGCATTAAATCCATCCGGCCCGGGAGATTTGTTTGGGTGAAGGCTGAAAATAGCTTTCTTGATGTCATCATTTGAGAAAGGAGAACCCAAATTCCTGATTTGATCTGAGCCAAGAACCTGATTCACAAAAGGCTTGAGAGAGTCAATACCTTCATAGGCAATAGGGCAATCTGAGCCCAGCAGCCCCTTGTAAAACTGAACTACCTCATGGCTGATTTGGAGCTTGTCATGGATCCAAACACCCGAATCGTCTTGTATACTCAATATCTTATTAACATTGATCCTACTTTTGATGGAATTGAAGAAGAAAGAAGAGTTATGGTCCCCTTCCCGCAACCATTGAATTCTACTCTTCTGCCTATCATAACATTCCCTGCCTTTGCAAGCTAAGCTAAGTTTTATGGCACAAACTCTCTCTTTATCAATAAGATCAGCCGCTTGATTACCCACAGCTATCTCAGCTTGCAGAACATTAAGCTCAGAACGAAGAAAGACCAGGTCCCCATAACAGGCAGCATTCTTCCTTCTACACAGATTCCTTAAAGCAGTTTTCAGCAGCTTCAGCTTCTTGCAAACTCTGAACATAGCATGCCCTTCCACCCTGGAGCTCCAGATCATTTCAACTAAAGGCAAAATTCCTCAAAGCCAGCCCAGAAATTAAAGAACTTGAAAGGAGTAATATAGCTATGCATGCCGAGCTCCATCTTCACCACTGCCGCTGAATGATCAGAGACACCATACGGCAGAAATTCAGCGAAGAGTTGGGAAAAGAGTTGAGCTAACTTGCGTTAACCAGAACTCTATCTAACTTCCTGAGGATATGCCCGATGGTCCTGGAATTGTGCCAGGTAAACTGACAACCACCATCTAAGATCATCCACCCCGATTCAAGAAGGGTATCATTAAACTCCTCATGAACGAGGGCCAGCTAGAGCTTCCTCCCTTCCTCAGATCTATAACGAACAGCATTAAATCACCAAAATGATCCAAGGAAGCTGGGCCAAGGAGTTAGCCAGATCTTTTAAACTGCTCCATAAGATCCTTCGGTTAGTTGCATCATTTGAGCCATAGACAAAAGAAGCCAAGAATCTACCACCCAGCTACGCAGGGAGAAGGAGATGTGGATGGCCTGATCCTGCAAGGAAAGCTGTCCAGCAACAAGCTTGGATGGATCCCACCACACCCAATTCTGCCAGAACCAGAGCCTTCGTAGAAAGACAAGAAATTTCCAGTCCTTTTATAAAAACTGCTCAAAATAGGCTTTATTACACGACCTAATCTTTGATTCGAGAATGGCAATACAAGATATTTTCTGAGCCTTAATCAAATTGCGAACTTCAAACTGCTTTGAGGGGTCATTAAGACCCCTAATATTCCAAGAGGCTAATATAATCATCAAGGATCTAGGAGGTTGTCCCCCGGAGTTCCCAGCACTCTTATTCTTCTTCTTCCTCAGTTTGGTCCGCTTGCCCTGCTTTTCTCAAGCTCATCCACCAGATTCAGCCCGCGAGCAAGCATCGGAGTGCTGGAATTGGACGACGGGGATGATGGCTCATCATCACCGACGGTTGAGGTCCCTCCCCAGCCCACCAGCGAACCGAGGTTAGCCACTGGCATCGGGCTCA